>JAVJIF010014465.1:0-91318 GCA_038442645.1 Agave tequilana | reverse complement strand
AGGTTTCGACCCTCGCGCCTTGATGCTGAGACGCGGGTTTGGACCCTCGCGCCTTTGAGCTGCTGAGAAGCGGGTTTGGACCCTCGCGCCTTGATGCTGAGACGCGGTTTGGACCCTCGCGCCTTTGAGCTGCTGAGATGCGGGTTCGGACCCTCGCGCCTTGACGCTGAGACGCGGGTTCGGACCCTCGCGCCTTGATGCTGCAGTGCGGCTGAGATTAGCCCTGCGTCTGGAGTTTGGGACTCTGCTTTTGACGACTTTGTCTTAATGATTTTTTTAGACAGTCTACAGAACCCCCTCCAAAGTTTTCGATATTCCGCAGTTAGCTGGACGGATTTCGAAATACTTTGGACTCTAGCTGAATCCCCTCTTATGATTGTACTGACAATGCTCCAGGCTCGATTTGTTTGGAGTATGGCCTTCTTGAGTGTACTGTAGAACTCTTTGAAGCCGCCAAAACTGATCGAGTGGAGTGTCTAGATACACAGTCTAAACCTCCCCGATGCTTTTGAGTTTGTCGTTGGTGTACTTTAAACCAGGGGTGGACAATCGTCTGCTTGTGCCAGTGTACTGTTGAACTGCTTTGCAGAAGTAAGGACTGAACGCCAGCTTTTAAAGATGCGACTTTCATAGGGCTGCATCTTTTTGGAAATGAAAACGCGACTGATATTCCACAAGACAGATGCGATTCTTGGGCTGATTGGAAGGATGCGAACTTCGGAGAGACGCATCTTTTTGGAGTAAAGACGCGACTTTCTGGACGCAACAATGGCTGTGCTGAAGGGATGCGTCCATTGAAGAGGCGCGACTGTTGGGTGCGAATCCGCGCCATGCCATGAGTGCACTGCCACTTGTTTTGCGGAACCGACGGGACATCTGCTTTTCCGGCGTGCGAACTTCACGCTGTATTAAATGCGCTGTCCACGCGTCAAAACGATTCGCGCGTTGAGTCAATCGAGCTAAGCGCCGCGTATCTTTGCGAATCACTGTGCCTATAAATGGCAACAGTCATCGAGAGAGTCATCATTAATTTCTCTTTCGTCTTCGCGTGCATCTGCTAGGGTTTTGAGAAAGAAGCTCTCTTTGTTCTCTTCTTCATCTAACATCGGATTCTTGATTAGCAATGGCACCTAAGGCCAAGCAAACTGCCTCATCTTCAAAGGCGGTCGTCGCTGAGACTCAAAGGGGCGGTTCCTCCATGCAGGAAGCCCCTATCTCAGGTATAATGCCTATCAGGCTTAATTTTTCGCCATTAGAAGGGTTTATGGAGTTCTTGTAACTCTAAAAAAAAATCCTTTTTTGAAGAAGAACCGCCAACGCGGATTCGAAACCGTGTTTGATTCTCATACGCGGTCTTTGAGTCGATGAGCACGGCGCAGGCTTGATGCTTGCCATTGAAAGAGTTTACAGAGTTCTTGTAACTCTTAATCTCCTTTTGAATATGAACCGCCACCACGGGCTCGAATCTGTGTTTGATCTTCAGACGCGGTTCTTGAGTCGATGAGCACGGTGCAGGCTTGATGACCCCTGCTGTTCTTATCTGCTCGAATCTGCGTCTGCTTGCTGAACACAGGGCCCCAGTAAGCCTTGCGTTCCGGACCCATCACTTAAAATGTTTCTAATTGTGAAGATTCAGACGCAGACTTGATTCTTGCATTTTGTGACATCAGACGCTGATTTTCATGAATCTTGTGCCGAGTCCAAGTACTTAGAGATTTTTCATAAGTCTTGAATTTTCAAAACGCGGACTCCATGTTGGCCTCATGGTCCTCAGGTCCGGACGCGGATTTTGACAAACTCTGCGTCTGGAATCTCTTCTGCGTCTGAATTATAGACACTTAATCGTTTTCGTTTTAGATTTCTGATCAAGTGTCATTTTCTTATGCAGTGCGATATTCTTCCAATCCACTCTCCAAGAAGTGCCACTTCGGGCACGTAGGTGGTGTTGACCGCGATTTAAACCTTCGTTCTGCAACGGACTGCTTCCGTGACTGCTGATAAGTCGAAGGAGCGAAGAGAGAGGCTCTCCAATGTTTGACCCGGCGACCTTCCGGGAGCTCATGACTGACGCGGCATTCATAACGGATTCTCGCGTTCCGATGAAGAAACCTGCCTTCTTCTTCGGAGACAACATTAGCGAGGGTGGCTATACCTTGCATGACGGAGATTATAAATGGCTTCGTCAGATAGAGGGTAGAAGGTTCTTTCTTCCGAACAGGGAGAGAATGTACCCACTATCTTATCTCCAGCATGTCTGTCCCTCGGCTAATGGTGTGGGAGATTACCCGACCTGTCCTCGAATTTCTCTCGGCACCCTGGGCTCCAGGAAGGTATATAATGCTGGTCATGAGAAGGAGGCTTTCGGCCTGTTTCCCGGGCTGCTCAGGTCCGATCACCCAGTAGGAGAAACTCCTAAACTCGGCACCACCTTCATTAATGTATTCATGGAAGCGGGGGGTGACTTTCCGGTCGATTTTCGTCCGCTTGGGTGGATTCATTCCACTGACAAGTACTGGTTGGGCAAGATGGTGAGCTTTGTCCTTGCCGATCTTGGAGGTCTGTTGGAGCATGTGGAATTGTACCAAGCGCGGTCAGGGCCGTGCAGTATGGCATTCCACCGAGTTCTCAAAATTTCTTTGGGATCCTGGAGCGTTACAATCCTCTGACGGGGACATTCTTCACTCCGGTTGGAGAGATGGGTCTTGCCCTGCATGAGTTGCACGAAGTCTCGGGCTGGTAATGGGGGACACTCCCTATGAGGAATACGTCCCAACCTCTGAGGAGCTTCACCTTTTGAAGAAAGAGTTTCCTCGGGTGTACGAGACTTATTGGGAGGTGTTATGTCACTTCCACATTTGCGGCCAGATAACCTCTTGGAGGACGAGGGGGAGTTAAGCAGCTGTCTTGGGCAAGCTACTTGTTTAATGGTGTCAATCAGAAGGACCAATCAGTGACCCGACTGGCTCCCAGCTCCGACGAAGAGATTGCTGACAGAATCAAGGCTTCTGTAGACTCCTACACCACAGAATCGAACGAGGATACTTTCAAACCTGACACGGTTTTTGAAAGTTTCCATCACCAAGCCCGGATCCCTATCTCCAATCGGGCACTGTTAGCGGGCTTCTTAATGTTGTGGTTGAAGAAGCGCTGTGTGGTGCCGACACTGCCGCATGAGGTAATCGTTGCTGACGTGGTGTATCCGGCGGTGCTCTTGGCTTATGGTAAGTCCATAGCCCTCCTCCCGGCCATGGCGGCCGGTATTCAAAGCGGGTTGCGGGCCTTAGCTCAGAGTCTATGCAGGGTAGAGAAGGTTGTCGACTCCCAGGGTGAGCCGATTGTTGACTCAGAGGGGAGGCCGATGTTAAAGCGTCCCAACCCTCGGGTTTGAACTTCCCTACACGTACCTAATGGCTTGGTACGTTATGCACTGTCCCTCCCTGATGACACCTGTGTCTTGGTGTGAGGGGTTTCTCCCTTTCGTACAGCGGTTGGAGAGTTCAAGCTGGTGTAATACTTATATGTATTTCATTCGGAAGTGCATTCTAGCTGCTTCGAACTACCAGCTCAATCGCTGCTTCCCCGAGATTACTGGTGCATCTTATGGGATCAATTTGCCGACCTGGTGGGTTCAGACAACTTCACAAGGCTGTCGTCGGGAGTTTTCTGGTTGCTGATCAATATTCGGCCTGGGTATGTGCTCTTTCCACAAGGGAATTCGTGCACGATCGAGCCATACATGCTGAATCGCTTCGCCCGACAGTTCGGCTATGATCAGTTATACGTCGGCAACCCCAATGCTCAACTCGCCTTCAGTGGAATTTGTTTGAAGGTAATCGGGCTTGGTATTACAGCGTGGCTGGAGGGACGGAAGCGCTTTTTTCGTCTGCCTCCCAAGGGACCGAAAGGCTGTACCAGCCTTAGCTTCTGCACCTGGTACTTCCAAGCCAACCAAATGCCTGACTTCTCACCAGAGTACTCATGCATGAGAGTATCAATGCCTCTTACGAAACAAAGTCGGCGTCCAAAAAGCGCTCGCGAGGCGTCGATGAATATCGAGCGGCTCAAAAGGAGGCCAGAAGGGTGTCAAGGGGGGAGCCGAGAGCAGCAAAGGGTCGACAGGCGGTACATAAACGTCCTCAGGGCTCTACTTCCATCGTTGAGCTTGCTCCCAAGAAGGCCAGGAAAGACTTGACGGCGAAGTTTCCTTGTCCGAGGCCATCCCTTCTGGTGTTGAGGAGCAGAGGGAAGAAGATGAGGATAGTGCCCCTCTTGTTCGCACTCGTGGATTGCGCAGCAGGGGCCCCGTAATTTTAGAGGAAGGGGAGTTTGCTGATGATCCCGCTGC
Organism: Agave tequilana; assembly: GCA_038442645.1. Taxonomy (NCBI): domain Eukaryota; kingdom Viridiplantae; phylum Streptophyta; class Magnoliopsida; order Asparagales; family Asparagaceae; genus Agave; species Agave tequilana. Next base: position 86,973 of record JAVJIF010014465.1, on the reverse strand, counting down.
AATTGATGAGGCTGAGCAACTTGAGGCTGACCTGGTTGGAAGGGATGATGTTGAGATTCCAGGGGTCTCAACTCAGCCAGGGCCTTCTTCAGCTCAAGAGAGGAGAGATGAGGCACCACAGCCTGGGTCTCCTGCTGTATTAATCTCCCCTCGCGAGCAGTTGACCCCAGCCCTACTACTGGGGTATTTGGTGGCAAGGCCTTAATTGCCGTGGCTTCTCGCGTTGAACTATCGTCTTCATCGTCCGGTGGGGACGAATCCGATTCAGGTGATGAAGTCGATTTTGGCGATGAACTCGCTCTTCCAGATCCGAGCAAATTCTCGCATATCACGGAGGAAGAAATATACGGGTGTGATCCTGGACGGCGTTATCACAAGCGGCAACTGCTCCTGCTGAAGGTACTCTTATCGTTTTGTTGACCCGGTTTTCCCTTTTTAACTAGGGAACAGGTTCTGACATTTTCCTTTTATGCTGCAGGGTTGGCTGCAGATAGTGAGGCCACGACTTCCTCCTATATCGAGGAGATGGTGCAGGAGCTGGTTCAGCAGGGAAGAGTTGAGGTTGCTGCTGAGATGCCTCAAGAGAGGGCAATTATTGAGGTCGGGGAGACCTCAACCTTGCAAGATTTGCCTAGGGATCTACCGTCTTCGGACCTTCGCTTGGTAAGGAAATATTGATGTTTTGAATATTTTCCTTTTATTGTCATGACTGACGTTTTGGTGATCTGCAGAGAGTGCTGAGGAAGCTCAGGCAGAAGGCTTGGCAGTCAGCGTCGACTCAGCAGGGGCAGCCAGCGTTGAGCCAACAAGCAGCACACAATTCAACCCCCGACCGAGGGTTCCGAAGAAGCCAGGTTCGCTGTTACTTCAGTCGTCATGGAGGCTGCTACGACAGCCGTAACTGTGCCAGAAGTACCGGCAACCATTTCAGCTTCTACAACGCCTATTGTTGCCCCTACTTCTGCGCGGGACGAGTTAATTCCCTCTCTCGCCCTGTGATAGAAAGGGGATCTGGGAGTACATCAGCAGAGTTCTCCCCGACCAATGATATCGTGGAGGAACTGGCACGTCAAATAGTGCAGCAGTTCTTTGCTTCCATGCGATCATGTATTGACCTCATCCTCTCTGGGGGCAGTTCTTTCGAATTTGCCCGAGTGCTTCTCGAGAATTTGATCGGGAACATTAGTCATACTGGAGGTCCTTCGCAGGCTAGGGCGTGCCTGATGCTGGTGGAGCAGTTGGGAAGTGACTTGAAAGAGCTTAAGTCTTTGGAAGATGCTGGCTCAGTACACAAGGCTCAGGCGACCCTGAATAGGCTTCTGGCTGCTCAAGAACAAGAGCGAAAGGAGATGGAGGAAAGGATAGCTGAAGAGACCCATCATCTCCAACATTTTCAGGCGGACCATCAAAGGCTGACCGGCGATTCAAGGGAATCTGAACTCGTCATGCAGAGCGCGGAGCAGGTTATTATCAGTGCTCGGGCCACCATAGCCAAGGCGGAAGCCTTGATTGCAATCAACGAGCATAAGCTTGCTACTGCCAGGAAGAAGCTGGAAGAGCTGGAGGCTGCCAACCGCAAGTTGAAGAAAACCTTTCTGCTCATTCCTCCAAGTTGGACTCCCTACGAGCGCAGCTGGCTGCGAGGAGATTTTTATCCGAGGAGGAGCTGCGGGTCCAGGCTCTTATGGAGGCTGAGAAAGCACGTCAGCACGAGATACATCGCCTCCGAGAACAAATCCGTTCTTTGACTAATCGAGATTATTAGCCTCCCCCCTTTTTGTTTCTTTGTATAGAGGGGAACACTCTATTCATCGAGAGTGTTTGTATCGCTTTTATCATTTTTGGCTTGAATAGTAATAAAGTCTTTGGAGTTTTTGTCCCATCTTCATTGCTTCACTGTGGATGAGTCCAATTTCTTCATCGCAGTCTTTGGTTGTAGTCCTAGACTGTCTCTGAACAAACTCAGGCTGAACTGAGTCTGCCAAAACGCGACTAAAATTTGTAGTGGAGACGCGGCCCTGAGAAACGCGACTCTGACTTGCAAACTGGAGCGCAGTTTTGGAAGGAAGGATGCGGCTCTCGGATGCAACCCTTACTTATATCCGGATGCAGAATTTCAGGATGAAGTGAAGACGCAGGTTTATGCTCCCCCAGAGCTGACGCGAAGATACGCGGACGCGACTTTGTCTTAGTGGAGGCGCGTCTCTGGATCCTTGACTTAGTACGAACTCAAATCATATTGAGTTCATAACAGGAATACCATTGTCATCTTGCAGTGTAGACGCAATCTTCAGGTACTTGTGATACCTGAGAGTGACGTAGATCTTCTCTGTCGTAGAAGTAAGCCTTAGGACGCAGCTTTTGTAGCTTCAAAGTGCGACCCAGAACGAGTTCTTTTTGCTGAGGAGACGCAGCTATGGACTGTTTCGAGAGACGCGGTCGTGATCCTCTTAATTGGCATGAAGAAGGACGCCGCTTTCAAATTCATATAGGGATGCAAGTTCCTGGACGCAGCTTTAGGCCTGCGTTTTGGTGCAACTTCCCAGGCGTTACATGCAGCATGTCATAAAGATTTTATCGGATCTTTTAAACGTCAAATCGTTGTTGACGATTGGGGACTCGCACCATTTGATGCGTCCCGAAACGGCAGCCCACGCGTTGGTTCTTCATTGGGCTTAGGCGTTAATGCCTTTAAATGTCAAAACGGCGCTGGCGGTTGGAGACCTGCGTCTTCGACGCTTCCCGAAGCGACGCTCCACGCGTCATACTTCCATTGGACTTTGGCACTCGTGCGGTCATTAAGGCCGACGGTTCTGACTAATGAGCCATTAATTATGGTCATTATGGCCTGCCTATAAATAGGCTTACCCCCCTTTAGTCGTCTATTACAAAAACTACTTTCTTTTGAAAGCGAGTGTTCTGAGAGACTCCTTCTTCCTTCAAGGACCTTAGCAGGGGCTTGCCTCCATGGACGAAGATGACCCAGAGCTTTCATGCTTCTGTTTGGTCTCTTCAGAAGATTACCACTGTCAAGTGATTTCAGTAACAGAAAGCGTCTCCTTGAGCACCTTTTATGTCCGTGCTTCGATGCAGAGAGTTCAACTCTTAATAGAGGCCTCTGCGGGTACGCCGTCCTGATTTGCCATGATATTTTTAGTCCAACTAACTTTGAATTTTGATATCTCTTAAAGAGATTCATCATCTGGATCTTCTCCTGAAGTCAGTTGGTGCCTTCCTCTTTTGGAAGTTGCGCCATTGGCTTAAGCTTCTCTGGATGCGAGTATAGTAGACTTAGACACCTGGCCGCAGGCTTTGCATATAGAGCTCGCGTCTTGAGGTTGTCGACTTAAGAAATCTCAACTCAGACTGGAGGTTTCAGGCCTGAATTTTGCAACTCCTGTTCATCAAACAGGGAGATGGCAATTTTCGCGTCTGAAACCCTTCGCGTCTCGTACTTTAGGCGCGGATGCAAAATGAGACTGCGTTTGAATTCTGTGTATATCACAGTTTTGATCGTGCCTGTTTCTGCCACCGCAGAAGCTTTTGGCTCACTATGCGGGTCATTCCCGCGTCTGCAGTCTTTCAGCAATAGCTGTGTTTGTCACTTAGTTTTTTCTGTCGAAATATACTAAGCTTCAGATCTTCTAATTTCTTTATTTGCTTCTTGCAGGTAGGCTTGATCATCCTTTTTCATGTTCGCTGGGCCCCTGGGAGAATATTTCGGCTGGCGAACTTGTTCGATGTTCGTCCACAAGGGAAGAAATCATGGTCCCCGTCGTCCACAAGGGAAGAAATCATGATCCCTGACGGGGACCTAACCCTCGCCAAGATCTCTTTGGACGCGATGCACCAGTCATGCTTGCGGGCTGGTCATGGTCACAGTGGGTATGGCGGCGGGGGTAGCGGTGGATATAGTGGTGGGTAGCATCCCCTGTGAGGTCTCAAAACCTCCTCTCTTACCCCAGAAGTGACATCGACGAAACTCCATGCTCACTGGACGATCTTTTGGCGGAAGAGATGTTCATCAACGAAGGATCGTATCCCGTCACTTCGGATGGTCAGGCGGAATTGGAGGATTCTGCTGCCATCAGACCTCAAGAGCACTATTGCTCTGAATCGACGAGGGCTCTTTGATGTTTACTCATGCATCGTAGTGCAATCATCTCCGATTGTCGCCACAGTGTTCACCATATTCTGGCGCCCTTCCAAACATCTTGTTCTTGGAACCAAACGCAGCTTTAAGGAGTGAGTGCAACCTCTGAGAGAGAGGGACTTCTTTGTACTCCCGTATTGTAATACTCAATCTTATTGTATAAGAGAGCGTTTTGTATCACTTTCATATGCCTGGATATAAATAAAAGTGAAACTTTTCTTTTTGTCTCTTCTATTGTCTTGAACTCTCTCTTTTCTTTTTAATCAGACGCATAGAAGTAAAGAATCTTTGGCTTGTCAAAACTATGATGATAATCTTAACAAGTCAAATTTTGTGGAGAAAGATCCTATTTCAGGAACCCCACAATACTGTCAGAGGTGTAATATTAACTTGACAAGGATAAAATGATTTTTGTGGTGGACCTGCCACTTTATAAAAGAAAGTGACAAGTTGAATTGGTACCCCCAAGGGAAGATGAGCTTTTATCAAATATTTAAGCTCAACTGGGGAGTTGATGAAAACACTGTTAACGGTGTAATGTTAACCTAACAATGTTTTTTAAGTAGACTTGTTGTTCTGTTGGGGAGAATAACAAGTGAAACTAGACTCGCGGGGAATCTGTCTTTAACCGTTAGAGGTGTGATATTAACTTAACGGGTTGAATGAAGTCTTGTCAGAAGTATGATGTTAACTTGACAAGAATGTAAGTCAGAGGTGTGATATTAACTTGACTCAGAAGCATTTCAGTTTTCGCTTAGGAAAACTAAAAGTGTCACTGTCATAGGTGTAATGTTTAACTTGACAATGAGGGTAATGCTAGAGGTGTAATTTTGAACTTGGCATTAGTCATCTCGACTTCAACGAGGAAGTCCGAGGAAAAGTCATGGCCATAAGTGTATTGCTGAACTTGGCGATGACCTGGATGCTAGAGGTGTAGTGTTAAACCTAGCATCGTTCATTTCAGCTTCGATATGGAAGTCTGAGGGAAAATGACTGTCAGAGGTTTAATATTGAACTTGGCAGCAACTTGATTACTGTTAGAAGTGTAATGTTGAACTTAACAGTAATTTGTCAGAGGTGTGATGTTAACTTTACAAGAATTAATTTGCGATCTGAGCAATTTTGAGGGCCTGCCATTCTATTGATGAGAATTGACAAGTGGAATTTAAAAATGTCAGAGGTATAGTGTTAACTTGACAAATTTGGATTTGCGATATGAGCAATTTTGAAGGCTTGCCTTCTATTGATGAGAATTGGCAAGTGAAGTTTGAAGTGCCAGAGGTATAGTGTTAACTTGGCAACGACTGTATTTTGTAGACCTACCATTCTGTGTATGAGAATTGGTAAGGGATTTTGGAGGAGATGGTGGAACTAAGTCCACTTAGAATTTTTAGCAAATCCTCAGCTATCAACGGATTTGAGGTGCCTTTACCAACTACCGTTTGAGTTGGGCTAGCCATGCTATTCCCCTCAGCATGATGAGTTGTCGAAGACTTATGTTTGGCTTAAAAGTTAACATTTTCCTCTATCCTTAGCCGTCGGAGGCGTCGGATGTTAATGAAGAAGCTCTTCTTGATTTGATCAGAGGTGTACTTTTAACTTGATCAGAGGAGGAGTACTATTAAGGATAGTACTTCTTCAAGAATCTGCCATTGATCGGCATCATGAGTGTATCGCCATTTGAGGTTATGAGGCGATATGATCCATTTGAGTAGACTGACTCTACTACAAATGGTCCTTCCCATTTGGGCTGGAATTTTCGTTTCGTCTTATGTGTCATCACCATAGGTCTTTTGACAGCTAAAACAAGGTCGCCTTTCTTGAATGTTCGCACTTTAACTTTCTTGTTGAAGGCTCTGGTAATTCGAGCTTGGTAAAGCTCGATTTGTTGTTGGGCCTGCAAACGCTTATCGTCTAAGGCCTCTAATTCCTGGAGTCGCTGTCGATGCTTCTCTTCTGTTGTCATCTCCGCTGTCAAGGCGACGTGTAGAGATGGAATTTGGATTTCTAGTGGAAGCACGGCTTCGCACACGCCGTATACCAAAGAGAATGGCGTAGCTTTAGTTGGGGTTCGAACAGTTGTGCGATAAGCCCATAAGCATTCACCCAGCTTGTCGTCCCAGTCACGTTGACTTTTCGAGACGAATTTCTTGAGGAGCTTGCCAATAGTCTTATTGAAAGCTTCTGCGAGACCATTAGCGGCGGGGTAGTATGCCGTTGAGGACACACTCTGGATTCTGAACTTAGCGCAGAACCTTTGGAAAGCTTGACTGATGAACTGGGGCCCATTGTCGTGGACAATTCGTCGAGGTACCCCAAAACGGTAAATGACGTGATGTTTCATGAACTTGATCACATCAGATGACTTCACCTTCTTCAAAGGAACGGCCTCAGCCCATTTGGAGAAGTAATCGGTTATTGCCAAAATAAACCGATGTCCTTTTGATGACGGCGGGCTGATAGGGCCAACTATATCCATCCCCCACATTTCAAATGGCCAGGTAGAGGTCGTAGAGTGAAGGTACCCTGGTGCTTGATGGATGAAATCGCCATGTACTTGGCAGGCGTTACATCTTTTGGCATAGATGACGGCGTCAGCGATCACCTTAGGCCAATAATATCCCAGCCTTTGGAGTCGGTATGCAAGTTTTGGGCCAGATTGATGGCTCCACACATACCGTCGTGGGCTTCTTTCAATACATCTTGGGCCTCCTTTGGTGAAAGGCAGCGGAGCAAGATCCCGACATGCGATCGACGATACAATGTTCGCGTAATCGCATTATAGTAGAATTTGGGGGCTTTCCTTCGAATGACAGCCGCTTCTTTGGTGTCCTGAGGCAGGATGCCGTACAAGACATAATCTATGTAGGGGAATTGCCAGTCTCTAGGCTCTGGACCGGTTGACGCTTCGAGTGCTTCTTTGCCTTGACAATCTGCCGCTGACTCCTGATAGCCCTCGAGAGTAATTCTCGGGCAATACAGGTCGTGGCTGTAGACAAATATTTTCTCCATTGCTCCAGCTGGAAGAGCTAAGGAGGCAGCGAGGGATGCGAGTGCATCCGCATGCGCATTTTGCTTGCGTGGTACATGGTCGATGTAGAAGTTTGTAAACCTCCCAGCCATGTGGACAGTTGCGTTGTAATAGGGTACTAGGTCTTCATGTCTGACTTCGTACTCCCCGCGAACTTGGCTGACGATAAGTTTGGAGTCGCCATATGTCTCGAGATTTTTAAAACGCCAATCTCATCGGCGAATTGCATCCCGATCAAAAGGGCGTTGTACTCCGCTACGTTGTTGGAGCACGGCTCGGTTAATGAGACAGCTCGAGGAATCACATAGTTCTGTGGGGAGACGAGTACTACTCCTACTCCTGCCACTATGTGTCCTTTTGGGCTTGTTCTTGATGCACCGTCAAAGAAAAGTTGCCACACTTGCCTTTCAAAGGATGTCTGGGTCTGGCAGGCTTGAGCGACCTCGTCTGGGAGATCGTCGTAAAGTTTGGTTGTCCTCGGATCTGGATGCTCAGTCAGGAAATCCGCCACCGCTTGTCCTTTAATGGCCTTTTGTGGTAAAAAGTGCATCTCATATTGGGATAGCAATATGGCCCATTTTGCCAGTCGGCCATTTAACGATGAAGGCTTTGTCATGGGTAACCTCAAGGGGTTGACTTTTGATATGACATTTATGGTTTGGCCTACCAGATATTGTCGCATTTTCTGAATGGCGAACACCAGTGCCAAACATTCCTTCTCGATCGGGTTGTACCGATGTTCGGCTCTGATCATTGTTCTACTCAGATAGTAGATCACTTGCTCTCGTCCTTGATCATCATTCTGAGCTAGTAGAGCTCCCAAAGAATGATCCATTGCTCGGACGTATAGCAGGAAAGGTTTTCCGGATATCGGAGCTGCAAGGACTGGTGGTTGTGTGAGGTATTGCTTGATTTCCTTAAATGCTTGTTGGCAAGCGTCATCCCAAATGAACGAAACACCCTTCTTCATTAGCTTAGCGAAGGGTTGGCATCTTCCGGAGAGATTTGAGATAAACCTGCGGATGTACGCCAATCGTCCTTGCAATCCTCTGAGTTCCTTGAGATTCCTCGGAGGTTGCATCTCCTGGATAGCGCGAATTTTTCCGGATCTAAATGAATTCCTGTGGAAGTCACTACAAACCCTAGGAACTTGCCGCTGGCCACCCCCAGGAAGGATTTGGTAGGGTTCATCTTCAATTGATGAGCCCGCATGATACCAAAGACAGCCTTTAGGTCAGATATGTGATCACCTTTGGCGCGGCTTTTTACCGCAATGTCATCACAACATAACATTCCACTGTTTTGCGCATTTGCTGATGGAAAATGGCATTCATGGCCCTTTGATATGTTGCCCCTGCATTCTTCAGTCCGAAGGGCATGACGGTGTAGCAGTAGACCCCTAGTGGTGTTCTGAAGGAGGTGTGCTTTTCGTCATCAGGATACATTTTGATTTGATTATATCCTGAGAATCCGTCCATGGACATTCGTTCGAATCCACATGTATTGTCAATCATGACATCTGTGATTGGTAGTGGGAATTCGTCCTTGGGACAGGCCTCGTTCAGATCACGAAAATCGATGCAGATTCGGATCTTTCCGTTCTTCTTGGCAACGGGGACGATGTTGGCTAACCAGTCGGATGTTGTTCTTCCCTGATGAAGCCAGAATCTATAAGCTTTCTGACTTCTGATTCTATCGCCTCCATTATCTCTGGGCGGAATCGTCGCTGTTGTTGTTTGACAGACTTTACGTCCGAATTGATGTTGAGGCGGTGCATAGCCACTTGAGGATCAAGTCCGGACATGTCTTCGTAATTCCAGGCGAAGACGTCTATATACTCTTGTACAAGAGATATTAGCTCCTCTTTCTCCGAAGGTGACAGGCCGTCACTTATGAAGATGGGCTTAGGATTAGCCTCATCCCCCAGATTGATCTGAACAACCTTGTCTTCTGTGGGTAGCTCTCGCTGTTCAAAGCGGGCATCCCAAAGAGTATTTAAATGTTTGATCCAAGGATCTGTATCGGATTGGATCATTCTTCATCTCCGTCTTCCAGGTGGCTTGTTGAAACCATGTTCACTGAAAGTTCTCTGAAGATATTACCGACACTAGCATCTGACTCCCACGAGGACGTGCCCGATGAGTAATCATGGCCCAAGTCTCTTCAGAGTCAGAGGCTGATGGGATCGGAGTTGACACATAGCCTAACCCCCTGCGAGTCTGATGATAATAATCAGGTGTTTTCCTTTTCGGCACAAAGGATCGAAGTAGCGTTCTCCTTCTTTGCCGAAGTTCAACCCGAGTCTGCTTGTTAGGTCATACCCCATGTTTTTCATCATTCTGAGTGCCTTTGGCTCATAATGACCGAACTGAGGGGATTCCTGCTCGCCTTCTGATTCTTCATGGGTCATTGGTTCGGATTCAATTCGTCCGAAAAGAATTGGTCTTTGGCATTTCCTTCTCGCTGGAACCATGAATATTGATTCTTGCGCATCACCGACATTTCGACATGTTCCGAAGGACGATTTCACGGTACATGCAATGATGTCAAAGCATCCATTGCCGACTAGAGATCGTCATCCACGTCGGTACTAGTGTCTGACGGCACTGAATCAGAAGCAAACACAGAAAAATACGCCAGATCTAAATCTTCATTAATATACCATCCGCCTACATCATCGGCGGAGGTATTATCAACATCGGGCTTATTAATGCCCGTTACAAGTGGATCTAGTTCCCACATGCACTCATCTTTTTCCGGCTCGGTGTTGGCTTCATTACCAGAGTCGGGCTCCTCTGGTTGCGGGATTTCATCTGTTTCTACAGAGTCCTGGTACAGGAGGGAATCTGTGAAATAATTCTCGACTCCCTTGAACGGATGCCTTTCGGCAATCACGTTCGCACCTTTCCACTCTCGTCAATGTATTTCATGACTTGGTGGAGGGTAGAGGAACGATAGAATTACGATGAATCCAGGGTCGTCCCAACAGCAAATTGTAGGAGGTGTCAGCGTCTATGACATAGCATGTCACTTCCGACCTCAGGTCCCCGATCTGACATTTGAGTTTGACCTTCCCCATTGGACGGGTACTATTGGCATTGAACCCATAAATGGTCGTCTGAGAAGGGCTCAAACGATGAGTATGAATCCCCAAATGTTGCATGACCCGGCGAGGCATGATGCTCAATGCAGACCCGGGATCTACTTGAATGCGGTTCACCTCAGATGATCCAATATATCCTGCGAAGTAAAGGGGTCGATCATGTTTCCCTTTGACCTGCATATCATCTGCCGTGAAGGTGATGCAGGGATATTTTGGGAGGCGTGGAGGCAATCCTCTACATCTTCCTCCTTTGGTAGCTGGGTCATGAAGACCTCAGCATTAGCCAGAGCTTCTTGTAGAGCTTCTCTGGTCGACTTTGATAATCTGAGAAGCTCATAAAGAGTAATCCGCGCCGGGATGTTGGCTAACTGAGCCAGGACATCAAAGCGGTAAGGTGTCATGGATCCTTCCGCTATGTCTTTTGAAAGAACTCGAGAAAATCGAAGTTCTTTCTGTTTCTCCCCGGGTTGCTTTGTGGAGGGCTTGGCTGGCTCTGCAGCGGGTCTTGGAGGAGTTACCGCCATTTCGCTATACTTTTTCAAATATGGCTGCCCCGAACGGGTTTCTGCCACCAGCCGTGTAACGCCCCGATTCCACGGATACGGGGACGTCACTGCAACGTATATACGTAAGTCCGAAGTACCTCCCGTATATACGCTAAGCATCAGTACAGACAAGAATCAGAGTACGGAAGCAATAGGTGCATTATACATTCCAACACATATATATACAATTACAGAGTTATCACCAGAGGTGATCCAATATTACATGAATATTACATCACTGATATGCGCAATTGTGAGATTACAAGCAGATGTACATGGATGAACAGTATAAAAGGCACCACGAGTTTACTAAAGGAAACTCGAGAGGCACACAGGGGGCCTGGAAAAATAAGACTCTGGACGGTCTGCTGGAGACCCACGCTTCAGCTGCGCCACTCTGATCAGCAACTGGGAGAATCTACACGCTCCAAGCTCCTTGACCTGGACATGAGAATCCAGGGGAGTCAGAAGAAACTCCCCAGGCGAGTGGTGATACAAAAGCCAAGTGGCGAGCCAGGATGAGCACAAGTGTGCATAAAACAAACGATATCAAGTAGGAAGTACTCATGATATGATCAGATAAGAACAAGAGACAGGTAGGTTATAACAGGAGTACATAACAGGAATCATAACATGAATCATAATAGGAATAACAGGAGTCATATCAGGCACCACTAGATATCTCCTAAACTAATATAAAACCGATAAAACCGTTAAAACCGATGTAAAGCCGATTACGAGCAAAACCAATCGTAGACACTTAGGTTAGGCTCCATGAGACTAGTACCTCGAAGGAATAATCCAAACAAGGAAACCCTCATCTATATACCTTTATCTCATGTCACCGTAATCCAAGCGCATACAATCCGAGTTACAAAACAACACAACAGATTCACATAGCTTATTATTATTGGGGCCGCCTAAGTTCCAAGCTTCAGTATGTGTCCCATTCCACATACTTCCACTCACACTTATATAGCCAGTTATTGGAAACTGATTAAAGTTCGATGAATCATGTTCTGGATGGGTCCCGTACATGCCCGGGACAACGGTTCAGGAGTATCCGGTGCTGAGCCGGAACGTACCGCTAGGTACCGGGACTTATAGACGCCCGAACAGGAATAGAGTATCGCAGATCCATAGAAATAGGTTTAGGGCGTGTGCATACCCGGCATGAATATCAGGAGTAGGGGTGCCAGTACACCCCACGGAATCCCTGGTGGCCGCCAGGTGATCCCTCAAGTATGTGGCCACGCGTGACTCGATAGTGCCACCATGAACATGATTAATCAGGGCCCATCAGTTTCCCCCAAACCAGGTGCAAGTTGTCTAATTATAATAGTATATCAAATAAGCAGGACATGATCAGGAATGGGGATCATAACAGGAGTCATAACGGGAATCAGGTATAAACAAGAGATGGCCCTGCAGATTCAAGAGGTGGCCCCCACGGATTCAAGAGGTGGCCCCCACCGGGTATGGTGTGGCACTTTGTTCCATGTGGCACTTTGCTCTGAGGGGATGGATTCTAGAGGTGGCCCCACAGATTCAAGAGGTGGCCCCCACCGAGTGGTGTGGCACTTTGTGCTGTGTGGCACTTAGTTCCATTCAGGATAACAGGTCAGGATTCCCGTAATGTGATAATCACAAGTCAAGTATTAACATAACAGGTATAACAGGAGGCAGGTGATCAATCATGTCAAGAGGTTGATAGTAGTCTGGTGGCAAGTCATGTCATAACAAGGGTCTTGCCAAGTGGTAACATGTCAAGTGCTAGATGATAACAAATCAGTTGTCAGGTGATATACATGTGTTAAAAGGTATCATGTAATGACAAGTAGTATAAACAGGAGGCAGGCATTAGCATGTAGTAAAGCAGTAGCTGAGCACAACTAAGCGGAGTTGAGCAAGCTGGGATACAGACAGCAAACAGGATTTATCCCTGGAGCGTCTGGCAAGGTTACCGGAACAACTCGGCTTGAAGTGCGAGTAGGAAATCCGGCAGCATCCCGCCTAGACGATTCTAGAGGTAAAGCGCTGAACGCTGGTCATGATAACCAGGCGAAGCCGAAAGACCTGACGGTCCCAATCACGTCTCTGACGAGATAGTGAGGAACCGGAGTCTGCAAGCTGAGAGACCTGCAATGTTAGTACCACATGTAACAAAGCAGCAAGTACATCATATGCATGGTATATGTACAGGGATGAAACTACCCTACAAGCATTCGTCACAGAGCAATACATGTCCAGTCATTGGCACTCGGCCATACACAAATACAGGGACTCAGCCCAATACAGAATACATGAAATGGAATACACATCGACCCGACGAAGCGGGAAACCCAAATGGAGGCGAGAGCGAGAACACTCGCATAACCAATAAAATAGTAAGGCAAGAGGATAGCGAGATCACTCGCCTAAATCACCGGAAAGCCGAAAAGGTCCGAAATCCATGGAACTCGGGACGCGCCATAATTATGAAAGGAGAGAGTGCACAGGAAGACGCGGGTTTTGGAAGTGAGACGCGAGGGTCGCAGACGCGGGAGTTAGCGTCGCGAGAATAACAGACACGGGAATCACAGACGCGGAAATAGCAGACGCGGGGTTCGCGTCGCAAGATGCCTCAAACGCGAGGTCTGCGTTCAAGTGCGGACGCGAGGGAAACGCGGACGCGGACGTGGGTTCTGCGTCGCGTTAACACAAGAAGAACACAAACGCGGGAATCACAGACGCGGGGATCGCGTCGCGATGGTGTCATAAACACGGGGTTCAAGTCCCGTGTCCATGAAGGAAATGCGGACGCGAGTATAAACTCTGCGTCACGCCAATACAGAAACGCGCGGAGCGCGTTAAGGGATTGCCCAGACGCGGGGTTGAGATCCGCGTTAGGAAAGTCTTGGCGAGGAAAATCGCTCGCTGACAAGATTCCTTTGTTGCGCCCGACGAAGGGAAGTTCGGCCCCAATCCAAAAGGGGGTACCGGCCCTAAGTCTTGCCAACGGAGAAGAACACGGCTCCAATCCAAAAGGAGGGACCGGTCTTTGAGTCTTGCCAACGAAAAAGAGCACGGCCCCAATCCAAAAGGAGTGGCCGGCCCTAGAGGAGATGGAGTGATGGTGGTTTGTGGAGGATTTTGATGGTGGTGGTATTTTGGAGAAGGTAAAGGAGAAGGTGGAAGCTTTGGAGTTTGTGGTGGTTTCCATGGAGATGAAGGAGGAAGAAGATGAAGGTAAGGAGTTGGAGGAGTTGTAGTGGTGGTTGTTGTGGTGGAGATGAAGGAGGAGTTGGTGGAGGTTAAGGCTTTGGTGAAGAGAAAGAAGAGAAAAATGAAGTGAAATGGAGAAGGAAAGGTATTTATAGGATTTGAGTTTGTAAAGTGATGCAAATAAATAAAGGAGAGGGGGTTTTTGCAAAATGGGGAGATGAGGTGACTCTCTTGGCCACTTGGCTTGTTGTGATGATGAGAGAGGAGTGGGGTGTCTTGGAAATGACAAATTGGAAAGAAGCATTTAATGAAGAGAGAGAAGGGAGGGTAAAATGATGATGCACTCCATATAAGACAAAAAGCAACCAAGGAAGAGTCATGCGTTTCTCCCTTACAAACGCAGCACACAACTTGCGTTTAAGCCAAATGGCTAAACGCGGGAATTAAAGTGGCGTTTAGGGAAAAGCCAAAAGCTGCGTTTTCAACAGAGGAGAGAGAAAGTCATGATAATTGATGGGATTTGATCTGAAGTGCATTAAATGCGGAATGGAGAGGATCTTCACAATAAATGCAAGATCCCAGGTTGGTGAGATCTGCGTTTGAGGAAGGAGAGAGAAAATGGGAAAAGACAAAGTGGAATATATGGAACAGTCTCCTCGGTATCTGGGAAAACACCGGAAAAGCCCAAAAATGAAATAGTTCGGAAAGTCTCCCAAAAATTCTCAAAAATCATAAATATTATAAAATGATTTTTTGGTGAAATCGGTTTTCAAGGATTCAATCTCATTTTTAAGATAAAAATCATAAGGTCAACCGTCAATCTCGGTATACACCGGATTGGCCGGGTTTTGATAAAATCTGATAAATCCCAGAAAATGTATTCAGATAGAAAATATAATTTTGAGAAATAATGTCTAAAGAAACTTTTAGAAATTCCAAACCGTTTGTAAATTAAAAATCCGGGAGTCGGTCAACGATACTGGCCGATACCGGTTTTGAAGATTTTCAACTTAATTCCGGAAAATTCCAGAAAATCATATAAAATCTAGAATATTGGAAAACGATGTTTAAAACTAAAATCGGTCAAATCGGAATACCAGAATGTCCAAACCGAGCAATACTCTGGGATCGGGCCTTCGGTTCAAACTAAGGTTGACTCCGAATCCACGAATCCAAATCCAGGACAAAACAATCATATAAAGAATTCATAATACAAAAACAAATACAGGAAGTAAATCGAAAAATACGATCGAGAAATCTGAATACGCAACTAAGTACGTATTCCAGGAACGGGTGTTACAATCCATCCACCTTACAAAAAATTGCGTCCTCGCAATTTCGATAAGGGGTAATTGAACACAAAGAGGACAAGGGCGGAATTTATACCAATTAAGATATGAAACACTATGGGTAGGGCTCTCAAGTTGACTGATCAATAACCAGAATATAGAAATCTTCTGCACTTCCGGCTGTATAAGTCTTGAATGATACCAAATAATACTAATCTGATGTCGTTACTTGGCAATAGAATTCCGGCTGTACTGCATACTTGATGGTCCTCTGAGAATAAGCCAGAATACTGAGGATAAGAAAACCCTGATAATACCGAGCATAATAAAGAAGACCAATAATTAAGAATTCCGAACGCCAGGCATCGATCACTCTGGAAGATATAACCGAGAATATAGAATACCCGAACTTCAAAGAGTTGGCCGAAGAGATCATGTCATAGCTTCATTCAGAACCAGCCACTACCTCTCTAGTCTATCCATATCTTAAGTTAGTATAAAGGCTTCGTAAAACCAAAACAGGAAAAGATGGAAGAGATTAGGAATCAAAGGAAAGATGATCAAGAAAATAGATAACTCTGTACTTGTAGTTGGAATGTATAACCAGGACTCTTGTATTCCAGTTGCAAATTTCTTTACCAATAATTTGCCATCTGGACGTACTGAGGAAGTAAGAGCCTAGGCTCTGATACCAACCTGTAACGCCCCGATTCCACGGATACGGGGACGTCACTGCAACGTATATACGTAAGTCCGAAGTACCTTCCCGTATATACGCTAAGCATCAGTACAGACAAGAATCAGAGTACGGAAGCAATAGGTGCATTATACATTCCAACACATATATATACAATTACAGAGTTATCACCAGAGGTGATCCAATATTACATGAATATTACATCACTGATATGCGCAATTGTGAGATTACAAGCAGATGTACATGGATGAACAGTATAAAAGGCACTCACGAGTTTACTAAAGGAAACTCGAGAGGCACACAGGGGGCCTGGAAAAATAAGACTCTGGACGGTCTGCTGGAGACCCACGCTTCAGCTGCGCCACTCTGATCAGCAACTGGGAGAATCCACACGCTCCAAGCTCCTTGACCTGGACATGAGAATCCAGGGAGTCAGAAGAAACTCCCCAGGCGAGTGGTGATACAAAAGCCAAGTGGCGAGCCAGGATGAGCACAAGTGTGCATAAAACAAACGATATCAAGTAGGAAGTACTCATGATATGATCAGATAAGAACAAGAGACAGGTAGGTTATAACAGGAGTACATAACAAGAATCATAACATGAATCATAATAGGAATAACAGGAGTCATATCAGGCACCACTAGATATCTCCTAAACTAACATAAAACCGATAAAACCGTTAAAACCGATGTAAAGCCGATTACGAGCAAAACCAATCGTAGACACTTAGGTTAGGCTCCATGAGACTAGTACCTCGAAGGAATAATCCAAACAAGGAAACCCTCATCTATATACCTTTATCTCATGTCACCGTAATCCAAGCGCATACAATCCGAGTTACAAAACAACACAACAGATTCACATAGCTTATTATTATTGGGGCCGCCTAAGTTCCAAGCTTCAGTATGTGTCCCATTCCACATACTTCCACTCACAACTTATATAGCCAGTTATTTGGAAACTGATTAAAGTTCGATGAATCATGTTCTGGATGGGTCCCGTACATGCCCGGGACAACGGTTCAGGAGTATCCGGTGCTGAGCCGGAACGTACCGCTAGGTACCGGGACTTATGGACGCCCGAACAGGAATAGAGTATCGCAGATCCCATAGAAATAGGTCTAGGGCGTGTGCATACCCGGCATGAATATCAGGAGTAGGGGTGCCAGTACACCCCACGGAATCCCTGGTGGCCGCCAGGTGATCCCTCAAGTATGTGGCCACGCGTGACTCGATAGTGCCACCATGAACATGATTAATCAGGGCCCATCAGTTTCCCCCAAACCAGGTGCAAGTTGTCTAATTATAATAGTATATCAAATAAGCAGGACATGATCAGGAATGGGGATCATAACAGGAGTCATAACGGGAATCAGGTATAAACAAGAGATGGCCCTGCAGATTCAAGAGGTGGCCCCCACGGATTCAAGAGGTGGCCCCCACCGGGTATGGTGTGGCACTTTGTTCCATGTGGCACTTTGCTCTGAGGGGATGGATTCTAGAGGTGGCCCCCACAGATTCAAGAGGTGGCCCCCACCGAGTGGTGTGGCACTTTGTGCTGTGTGGCACTTAGTTCCATTCAGGATAACAGGTCAGGATTCCCGTAATGTGATAATCACAAGTCAAGTATTAACATAACAGGTATAACAGGAGGCAGGTGATCAATCATGTCAAGAGGTTGATAGTAGTCTGGTGGCAAGTCATGTCATAACAAGGGTCTTGCCAAGTGGTAACATGTCAAGTGCTAGATGATAACAATCAGTTGTCAGGTGATATACATGTGTTAAAAGGTATCATGTAATGACAAGTAGTATAAACAGGAGGCAGGCATTAGCATGTAGTAAAGCAGTAGCTGAGCACAACTAAGCGGAGTTGAGCAAGCTGGGATACAGACAGCAAACAGGATTTATCCCTGGAGCGTCTGGCAAGGTTACCGGAACAACTCGGCTTGAAGTGCGAGTAGGAAATCCGGCAGCATCCCGCCTAGACGATTCTAGAGGTAAAGCGCTGAACGCTGGTCATGATAACCAGGCGAAGCCGAAAGACCTGACGGTCCCAATCACGTCTCTGACGAGATAGTGAGGAACGGAGTCTGCAAGCTGAGAGACCTGCAATGTTAGTACCACATGTAACAAAGCAGCAAGTACATCATATGCATGGTATATGTACAGGGATGAAACTACCCTACAAGCATTCGTCACAGAGCAATACATGTCCAGTCATTGGCACTCGGCCATACACAAATACAGGGACTCAGCCCAATACAGAATACATGAAATGGAATACACATCGACCCGACGAAGCGGGAAACCCAAATGGAGGCGAGAGCGAGAACACTCGCATAACCAATAAAATAGTAAGGCAAGAGGATAGCGAGATCACTCGCCTAAATCACCGGAAAGCCGAAAAAGGTCCGAAATCCATGGAACTCGGGACGCGCCATAATTATGAAAGGAGAGAGTGCACAGGAAGACGCGGGTTTGGAAGTGAGACGCGAGGGTCGCAGACGCGGGAGTTAGCGTCGCGAGAATAACAGACACGGGAATCACAGACGCGGAAATAGCAGACGCGGGGTTCGCGTCGCAAGATGCCTCAAACGCGAGGTCTGCGTTCAAGTGCGGACGCGAGGGAAACGCGGACGCGGACGTGGGTTCTGCGTCGCGTTAACACAAGAAGAACACAAACGCGGGAATCACAGACGCGGGGATCGCGTCGCGATGGTGTCATAAACACGGGGTTCAAGTCCCGTGTCCATGAAGGAAATGCGGACGCGAGTATAAACTCTGTGTCACGCCAATACAGAAACGCGCGGAGCGCGTTAAGGGATTGCCCAGACGCGGGGTTGAGATCCGCGTTAGGAAAGTCTTGGCGAGGAAAATCGCTCGCTGACAAGATTCCTTTGTTGCGCCCGACGAAGGGAAGTTCGGCCCCAATCCAAAAGGGGGTACCGGCCCTAAGTCTTGCCAACGGAGAAGAACACGGCTCCAATCCAAAAGGAGGGACCGGTCTTTGAGTCTTGCCAACGAAAAAGAGCACGGCCCCAATCCAAAAGGAGTGGCCGGCCCTAGAGGAGATGGAGTGATGGTGGTTTGTGGAGGATTTTGATGGTGGTGGTATTTTTGGAGAAGGTAAAGGAGAAGGTGGAAGCTTTGGAGTTTGTGGTGGTTTCCATGGAGATGAAGGAGGAAGAAGATGAAGGTAAGGAGTTGGAGGAGTTGTAGTGGTGGTTGTTGTGGTGGAGATGAAGGAGGAGTTGGTGGAGGTTAAGGCTTTGGTGAAGAGAAAGAAGAGAAAAATGAAGTGAAATGGAGAAGGAAAGGTATTTATAGGATTTGAGTTTGTAAAGTGATGCAAATAAATAAAGGAGAGGGGTTTTTGCAAAATGGGGAGATGAGGTGACTCTCTTGGCCACTTGGCTTGTTGTGATGATGAGAGAGGAGTGGGGTGTCTTGGAAATGACAATTTGGAAAGGAAGCATTTAATGAAGAGAGAGAAGGGAGGGTAAAATGATGATGCACTCCATATAAGACAAAAAGCAACCAAGGAAGAGTCATGCGTTTCTCCCTTACAAAACGCAGCACACAACTTGCGTTTAAGCCAAATGGCTAAACGCGGGAATTAAAGTGGCGTTTAGGGAAAAGCCAAAAGCTGCGTTTTCAACAGAGGAGAGAGAAAGTCATGATAATTGATGGGATTTGATCTGAAGTGCATTAAATGCGGAATGGAGAGGATCTTCACAATAAATGCAAGATCCCAGGTTGGTGAGATCTGCGTTGGAGGAAGGAGAGAGAAAATGGGAAAAGACAAAGTGGAATATATGGAACAGTCTCCTCGGTATCTGGGAAAACACCGGAAAAGCCCAAAAATGAAATAGTTCGGAAAGTCTCCCAAAAATTCTCAAAAATCATAAATATTATAAAATGATTTTTGGTGAAATCGGTTTTCAAGGATTCAATCTCATTTTTAAGATAAAAATCATAAGGTCAACCGTCAATCTCGGTATACACCGGATTGGCCGGGTTTTGATAAAATCTGATAAATCCCAGAAAATGTATTCAGATAGAAAATATAATTTTGAGAAATAATGTCTAAAGAAACTTTTAGAAATTCCAAACCGTTTGTAAATTAAAAATCCGGGAGTCGGTCAACGATACTGGCCGATACCGGTTTTGAAGATTTTCAACTTAATTCCGGAAAATTCCAGAAAATCATATAAAATCTAGAATATTGGAAAACGATGTTTAAAACTAAAATCGGTCAAATCGGAATACCAGAATGTCCAAACCGAGCAATACTCTGGGATCGGGCCTTCGGTTCAAACTAAGGTTGACTCCGAATCCACGAATCCAAATCCAGGACAAAACAATCATATAAAGAATTCATAATACAAAACAAATACAGGAAGTAAATCGAAAAATACGATCGAGAAATCTGAATACGCAACTAAGTACGTATTCCAGGAACGGGGTGTTACAAGCCGACTGGGTTCTGCTGCCAGAACTATTGTCTCCTCTTCTGAGTCGGTTAGCGAGGGAATATCAGTTTCCGCTTCTCGAGAAGAGGCACACACCACGTTGCAGGATGAAGCCTTTGCTTTGCCTTTGGACTTCCTGCTGGTTACAGTAGTCCATTGCTGGCCATCAATAAGGTCGGGATGAACCCACATGACTTCTCCCCGAGGTGTGGGAACAAGTACCAGGCCCTTTTCTTGCTGCTGGTGAGGGTCTGTGTTGACCATTCTCAGCTCTCCTCTTGGGATAGAGACTACTCCAGAGGGTGTTGGGGGTTGTCTCCCAAACTGGAGAACTGACGTCATATTAGCCGTCACCTTCTTCTGCTCTGGTCGGAGTTTCAATACCTCCGCGTCAATCAGGGCCTGAAGGATGTCCTTGAAGACATAACTGTTGAAAGATAAACTCAAAAAAGTCCCTTGGAGTTCCCAATACAATATTAATTAAGGAGATGAGAGGTCAAATGCATTATGTAGTTTGTAATTACCAAGAGTTATTGTGAAGAAGTTTAAGAGTCATTGTGAGGAAGTTTAAGAGTCATTGTGTGTGGAATTTCAATGTGTGTGGAATCTCAAGAGTCATTAGGAGTCTATAATAGTGTTGTCATCCTTGAATGAAAAGATAAGCAAGAATGAGCAAGAGTTTGATAGAAAAGAAATTTTGTGTTCTTGCTCCTTGCTCCTCCTCATATTTCTAGTTCTTCTTGTGCTAACAAATTGGTATCAGAGCAAGGTGAAGCTTGAAGCTTCTTTGGGAGGTGATTCCCATTGTGAAGCTTGAAGCTTGAAGCAAGAAGCTTGAAGGGAGGTGATTCCCATTGTGAAGCTTGAAGCTTGAAGCTTGGAGAAGACCGCCCCTACCACTTCGTACAAGTGCTGAAGGCGAAGGCGAGTACAAGTGCTAAAGGTGAAGGCGAAGACAAGTTGCCGAAGGCGAAGTTAAGTGCGAAGGCGAAACTAAGTACCGAAAGCAAAGACAAGTGCTGAAGGTGAAGACCGTCGGTGACAGCTATGGCAAATTCCGGGAGTACACCGCTGGGACAAAAGCCTACACCGCTGGGGCAGATGCCGCTACCACGCCTCACAAAGACGAACTATGACAATTGGAGCATTCAGATGCGGGTGTTGCTTGGTGCAGAAGACGTGTGGGAAGTAGTTGAGAACGGCTACACAGAGCCGGCTACTACTGATAACATGACGCCGAATCAGTTAAAGGTGTTGAAAGAAACACGCACGAAAGACAAGACCGCTCTCTACTTCTTATTCCAAGCGGTAGATGAGTCGGGGTTCGAGAAGATTGCTAGTGCGGCAACTTCGAAGGAGGCATGGGAGATTTTGCAAAAAGTCTTCAAAGGCGCCGACCGTGTTAAACAAGTGCGGCTTCAAACTCTACGAAGAGAATTGGAGGCCATGAAAATGAAGGAGTCAGAAGGAGTATCTGACTACATCACGCGTGTACAAACGGTGGTGAATCAACTCAAACGCAATGGAGAAACCATAACCGATTCAAGGGTCGTGGAGAAGATTCTGCGGTCATTGACCGAGAATTTCGAAAATGTTGTATGCGCAATTGAGGAGTCGAAGAATCTGGAGGAGATGACCATAGATGATCTCGCCGGTTCTCTCGAGGCGCATGAGCAACGGAAGAAGAAGAAACAAGATCTGCTCGAAGAGGCCTTACAATCTAAGGCAACTATCAAGGAGGACAAGACGATGTATGCCCAGCAAAACTAGCGTGGTCGAGGACGCGACTGTGGAGGTCGTGGTTACGGTAGAGGCTGCGGACGCGGAGACAACTCGAAAGAAAAGGACCAGCCGAGCCAACAAAATTGGCGTGGTCAAGGACGCGGTCGTGGTAGAGGCGGCCGGTCAAATCGTCAAAATGTCCAGTGCTACAAATGCGGCAAATATGGACACTACGCAAAAGAGTGCTACTCCGACAAAAAGATAGAAGAAAATGCGAAACTAGTCACGGAAGAGAAGATAAGAGACGATGGTGTTCTCATGATGGCCTATAAAGACATTATTCCTGATAGCGACTCGGTCTGGTATCTCGATACAGGCGCTAGCAATCACATGAGTGGGCACAAACATCTCTTTATGGAGATCCAAGAGATAGAAGATGGGCACGTGTCATTTGGAGATGCGTCTAAGGTTCAAGTCAAAGGCCGAGGAAAAATACGTTTTTCTCAAAGGATGGCAAAGAAGGGACAATTGAGGATGTTTACTATGTGCCTGACATGAAAAGTAATCTCCTTAGCATGGGCCAACTATTAGAGAAGGGATATTCGATCTTCATGAAAGATCGAATGTTACACTTGAAGGACAAAGGAGGCCGGTTACTTGCACGAGTGGAGATGGCCAAGAATCGGATGTTCAAACTCAACTTGAGAAGTGTGCGAGAAAGGTGTTTGCAAGTCAACATGGATGACAAAGTCTCGTTGTGGCACTTGCGGTTCGGACACTTACATTATGGCGGCCTAACAGAATTAGCAAAGAAGCATATGGTCCACGGGTTACCAGATATGGACTACACCAAGAAATTTTGCGAAGGATGTGTACTTGGCAAGCAAACAAGGAATACTTTTCAGAAAAGGGCGGAATATCGTGCAAGGAGTTCTCTCGAGTTGGTACATACCGATATATGTGGCCCGATCACACCTAAGTCATTCAGTGAGAAGAGGTATTTTATTACCTTTATTGACGACTACACAAGGAAGACTTGGGTTTACTTCATGAAAGAAAAGTCCGAGGCACTCGAGGTGTTCAAGAAATTCAAGATGCAAGTAGAGAAGACAACTGGTCTTTATATCAAGGCCTTACGATCGGACAGAGGCGGAGAGTACATGTCAACTGTTTTCAAAAGCTACTGCGAGGAACAAGGAATCAGAAGATTCTTGACTGCACCATACTCACCTCAGCAAAATGGTGTGGCCGAGAGGAAAAATCGGACTATTCTTGATATGGTTCGGTCGATGTTGAAGAGCAAAAACATGTCAAAAGAATTTTGGGCAGAAGCGGTGCAATGTGCTGTGTATGTGCAAAATCGGTGCCCACATGCGAAGATGGGAGATCAAACACCCCAGGAAGCTTGGAGCGGACGAAAACCAACCGTATCACATTTGAGAGTATTCGGTAGTGTGGCCTATGCGCACGTACCGGATCAAAGAAGAACCAAGCTAGATGACAAGAGTAAGAAGTACGTGTTCATCGGGTATGACGAGAAGACAAAAGCTTTCAAGTTATTCGACCTGATCGAAGAAAAGGTGGTTGTAAGCCGAGATGTGCAAGTGAATGAAGAAAGCGCATGGGATTGGAACAACAAAAAAGAGGTGACGCAGGAGGAAGAAATAGAAGAATCAACCTCTGCACCGATAATCAAACAGACAAGCCCTCCGACATCTGATGATGAAGAAGAAGCAAGACAACCGAAGATGCGAAGCTTGCAAGATCTATACGAGACAACAAGCGAAGTACACTTGGTATGTCTTCTAGCGGATGCTGAGAATATCACTTTTGAAGAAGCAGTGAGAGATAAGAAATGGCAAGCCGCGATGGATGAAGAAATAAGTGCTATTGAAAGAAATGAAACTTGGGAGTTGGTGGAGCTGCCGAAAGGACATCAACCCATAGGAGTAAAATGGGTGTATAAGAAAAAGATGAATGCCAAGGTGAGATAGAAAGATATAAGGCACGTCTAGTAGCAAAAGGCTATAGACAAAAGGCTGGGATTGATTATGATGAAGTCTTTGCTCCAGTCGCGAGGATGGAGACAATTCGGCTTCTTATATCCCAAGCAGCACAATTCAAGTGGCCAATCTATCAAATGGACGTGAAGTCAGCATTTTTAAATGGTGTGCTTGAAGAAGAAGTATATGTGGAGCAACCTCCTGGATACATGAAAGCCGGGAAGGAGAAAAAAAGTGTTGAAGTTAAAGAAGGCGCTATTCGAGCATGGAATACCCGAATCGACACCTATCTCAAAGGGAACAGGTTCATGCAATGTCCTCATGAGCATGCATTATACGTGAAGAAGAAAAAAGGTAACTTGCTGTTTGTTGCTCTTTATGTTGATGATCTCATATTCATGGGGAATAATGAGGAGATGATAAAAGACTTCAAAGAAGCGATGACTCGGGAGTTCGAGATGACAGATTTGGGGCTGATGAAGTATTTTCTTGTCTTGAGGTTAAGCAAGGAAAATCGGGAAATTTGTGTCCCAAGAGGCGTATGCAAAAGACATTTTGAAGAAAAACAAGATGGAAGATTGCAACCCGGTAGCAACACCGATGGAACTTGGTGCGAAACTCAAAATTTGATGAAGGAGATCGAGTGGATGCAAACAAATACCAGAGCTTAGTTGGGAGCCTACGGTATCTCACATGCACAAGGCCTGACATTGCATATAGTGTCGGGATAGTGAGTCGGTTCATGGAGGAACCGAAATACTCACATTTGAAGGCTATCAAGAGGATTCTTCGATACATTCGAGGAACTGTATCACTCGGGTTATTCTACTCGGAGACACATGAATACAAACTGGTGGGTTACTCCGACAGTGATTGGTGCGGAGATATAGATGATCGAAAAAGCACATCGGGATATGTGTTTTATATGGGAGACACAGCTTTCACATGGGTCTCAAAGAAGCAGCTAATAGTAACCTTATCAACATGCGAAGCAGAATATGTGGCAGCATCATGGTGCGTGTGTCACGCAATCTGGCTGAAAAATTTGCTATGTGAGCTAAAACTCCAGCAAAACGAAGCGACCGAAATACGAGTTGAAACAAATCAGCAATTGAGTTGGCAAAGAATCCGGTGCACCATGAAAGGAGTAAACATATAGATGTTCGTTTCCATTTCATACGGGAACATGTGAAGAAAGGTAAAGTGCGACTGAGTCACGTTGCGAGTCGTGATCAAGTGGCAGATATCTTTACAAAGCTGCTACCAACAGCGCTATTTGAAAATTGCAAGAAGATGATTGGAATGAAGGATGAAAAATGTTTGAGTTTAAGGGAGCAATTTGTTGAAAGATAAACTCAAACAAAGTCCCTTGGAGTTCCCAATACAATATTAATTAAGGAGATGAGAGGTCAAATGCATTATGTAGTTTGTAATCACCAAGAGTTATTGTGAAGAAGTTTAAGAGTCATTGTGAGGAAGTTTAAGAGTCATTGTGTGTGGAATTCTAATGTGTGTGGAATCTCAAGAGTCATTAGGAGTCTATAAATAGTGTTGTCATCCTTGAATGAAAAGATAAGCAAGAATGAGCAAGAGTTTGATAGAAAAGAAATTTTTGTGTTCTTGCTCCTTGCTCCTCCTCCTCATATTTCTAGTTCTTCTTGTGCTAACAATAACAGCTCTTGGTAGGGTGTCCCAACATCCTGTGATACATGCAGTAGCTGGGATTATCGGTTTTACCGACTTCCTCGGGGCGCCTAGCTTCAGGAAGCTTCAGTCGATTGCTCTTGTTGAGTAATTTGAAGAGCGAGTCGACATGTTCATCCTTGAAGGAATATTGCTTGTTGGCCCGTGGTTGGCTTGAAGAGCCACTTCCCTTGACCGGTTGAGGTTTGACAGGGGATTTAGTCTCTGCTGCCAAGTTATCCTTCCTTTTTGTTTGGATGGATGTGTCTGGCGCACGCCTCGTTGACCTCTCCGGCCTGGGCTTACCTTCTTCCACTCTGACGCGGGCGACAATCTCCTCAGCATGTTCACCTTGTTGGACTAATTGCTTCCAGGTGCGGCTTTCAGCAACTCCTATTTGAGCAAGGAGTGAGGTTTGGAGATTGTGGCGGCATGTTTCCACCAGGGTAACCTGGGTCATACCGCTCGGACATCGGAGTGCCACGTTCCGAAATCTTTCCACGAAAGCTTTAACGGACTCTCCCTTTCGCTGTTTAGTAGCCAAAAGGGTGGGCATTGTGACTTCTGAGTCATCTTCGAAGAAGCGCGTTAAGAAAAGCTTCTCCAAATCACCCCAGTTCTTGATGGAGCCTTCTGGGAGCTTCATGAACCATTCAAAGGCGAGCCCTTTTAGGGTGCCAATGAATAAGCGTGGCAAGATAGCATCGTTATCTACTACATTCCCTGTTTGGGATTTGAAGTAGTAGATATGTTGGTTGGGTGACCCCTTCCCATCGAACGCTTGGAGGGTTGGAGCCTTGAACTTGGAAGGGTACGGAACCAGGTCCCACTCGGTCGGATAAGGTCGGACTACTCCAGCTTCTTGGAGGCCTTTCCGGTTGGTAAGGGCCTCTAGGCGTCGCTCCAATCGACTCATTCTCTTAGAATGAACCTTCTCATAGTCTTGGTCGTCTTTTCCTCGTGATGAGGATTTAGACGAACTAGAAGTAGATTGCTCGTTCTTCTCGGAGTGTTTGGAAGATGAGCTTTCTCCTCTTTTCGTTTGCCCTTAGACTTTTTAGGGGGAGATTTCCTCCTGTCTTCGAGCAACTGTGCGAGCATCTGCTTGAGAGCATGGTTCACAGTCGTGGTCTCGGCCGCCAACTCGGCGGACACTGAGACGGATCGGTCTCGGTGACTCGGATCGGTATCGGGTGATACGCGCAAAACGCTACATAGAAAGCTAAAAAATTCTGAAAAAATCACGATAAATCTTAAAAAAATGTAGACATGCACATTCATGTATCACATGTCCAAAATATATCACCCAGCACACTAAACATAAAGCGAAAGTATAAATACACGCGTCGTCGGTAGAAGCATATCAAAATACATGCACAATATAGTAAATTGAACAAACTACATTCATAAATACATGTTAATGTAGTTATTTCCATATTGAATTGCGATGAGGCACAAAATTATCATCATAATGCCGAATCGACCGAGTCAATTCCGATTCTCGGCCTAGTCAGACTCCTCTGAGTTGAGTCGACCGACTCGTGACTCAGACTCGTCTCGGAGTGGGCCGAGACGGATACGACTCGGCCGACTCGTCTCCGACTCGGCCGAGTCTTTGAACCATGCTTGAGAGAGTCGATAGATTCCTGTTGAGCAAGAATCATATCGAGTTGTTCCTTCTGGACCTGGGCTTGCTGCTCCAAGCGCTTAGCGGTCTCCTCAGGAGTGCTCGTCATGTATGTGAAGGCCTCTTTCTCTATAGAAGAGTTTGAAGCCTGCGACTCTGCAATGGCAGAGTGCGAGTCATTAATCTCAATGCCCTAGGCTAGGGCATTGTAGTTGATCGGGGGAATGGCCCCGGTCCGGGTGCGAGTGTGCCGGTACACTCCTTCCGGTTCAGAGTCAGACTCGTCGGAGCTGACTACAGGCTGTTTTCCCCTGCTCCTGCTCGTCATATTTGCAGTGAGCTCTGGATACTCAGTGTCAGAGAAGATCCTCCGCCGGTGAGAGCGTCTTCTTTTGGCTGATGGGGGAATCAGGGCAGCTGTCTAAGTAAAGACTGCTGGTTCACACCTGAACCGCAACGGCACTCAGAGAGCATAGAGATGAGCCGTTGGCATCAACAATGATGAAGTGATTTGATTAGCACTTCTTTTCTTCGTCAAGTAATCCCTTAGATCCATGGGAAGAGGATCGAAGAGATTAGCCTCGCAACTTCGAAGGCGGGAGGCATCCTTGCGCTGTACAGCTTGGACGCAGGATTCAGAGACGCGGTTCTCGCGTCGCAGCTTTAGGACGCGTGTCTGGCGTCTCTGCTGAGAAGAGACGCGGTTCTCGCGTCGCTGCTTGGTGCGTCGGGGCAGGGACGCTTGAGAGAGAGTGGGCTGCTGGGCCCTACGCCTAAGGGCGCGTGCCTCTTGTACTTGACGAGGCGCGCAAGCTTCGCCTTGGCGTCTGGTGAGTAGGGCTTCAGAGGAACTAATTTGGGGAGTCTCGTGTTTGGGCCGCCAAACGCGGACTTCGCGTGCTGGATGCGGCGCAGCCAAGACGCCAGTTTGAACCTTGCGTCCTGCCTCAGTTGGACGATCAGAAGTTCCAACTTGTAGCTGACGCGCACGCCTCCTCTGTCGGCGCTCAGCGTTTCGGTTGTGTCGTGGAGGTGGAGAGAAACCAACGACGACCTGGTGCTGAGGGAGAGGGTGAACTGGCTGGACACCAGAGGGCTTGACCACGCGGGTCTCTTGAGAGACGTTGGCGCGTGTATCTCGTATGGCGCGGTTGGCCGCGACACCCTTTTCAGTAGCTGCGCCTGAGGTCACGCGGGTCTCCTGAGAGATGTTGGCGCGTGTGTCACGCTTGGCGCGGTTGGCCGCGACACCCTTCACAGCAGCCGCGCCTGAGAGAGTCTCAGAGCGGGTTTCGGGGCAAGTCCCCGTAGAGACCCTGCGACAGACGCGGGTCTTTGGGCTCTTGGAGCCGGAAGAGAGAAACTCTTCATACTTTGCCTGGTCGAACTCGACGACAAGCGATTCGACCATCTTCCCCTTATAGAGGACGTTACCTTGCGCCACGATTTGCTCATCAGTAACAAATGTAGTCCCCAGCGGAGTCGCCATCTCTTGTACGCGTCTGAAAAGGAGGATTCGATTGCAAAATTCTTTTGATTGGATAGAAGATTACAACAGATCAGTATTCCGATTACAAGGGAGGGAGGATGTTGAGTCTTGAATCCTCCCTTTGTTTAAGGCTGGGTTCCTCAAGTGGCGGTGGAGAGTGAATCTTGTTCTCCGTTGACCGGGTGAACGTTGAGATCTTCCGGGCCTCTTCTCTTCGGGTGGTTGACGGAGTAACACAGCTCTGTCGATCAAAACTCTCAAAGAGATTGTCGGCAAAGACTAACTTGAGCACAGCAAGCTAGCTGAAGAGTTGGACTCTCTTTCTCTGTCTCTCCTCTCTAATCGACCGACTGTATGTATGTGTCTCCCCTCTCATAGCGGCGGGGCTATTTATAGAGGTTTCAGGGTGAACGTGCCCCCTAAAAACACTCCACAATGAGAGGTTAACTTCCCCGTTATGTGGGCGGTGACCGGCCCCATAACTAGGGCAGTTATAACCGAGGCGCAGGTTTCGACCCTCGCGCCTTGATGCTGAGACGCGGGTTTGGACCCTCGCGCCTTTGAGCTGCTGAGACGCGGGTTTGGACCCTCGCGCCTTGATGCTGAGACGCGGGTTTGGACCCTCGCGCCTTTGAGCTGCTGAGACGCGGGTTCGGACCCTCGCGCCTTGACGCTGAGACGCGGGTTCGGACCCTCGCGCCTTGATGCTGCAGTGCGGCTGAGATTAGCCCTGCGTCTGGAGTTTGGGACTGCTTTTGACGACTTTGTCTTAATGATTTTTTAGACAGTCTACAGTCTCGTTGGAGAAAATTTGAAAACTTGGGATCTCATTTTTCCTATGGCCGAATTTGCATACAGTGGTTCTGTCAATAGGACTACAGGTCTTAGTCCTTTTGAAATAGTAACTAGCTTTAAACCTAGACAACCAGTTGCACATGGCTCATCATCATTTTAGGGTGTCAGACTCTGCATCAGTATTTGCATCTCATATACGTGCACTACATGAGAAGATCAGAGAGAAGATAATGAAAAATAATGCTGATTATAAAACTTTTTGCAGATTTACATTGTAGATTAAAGACATTTAATGTCGGTGATTATGTGATGGTCCGCATGAGACCCTAGCGGTTTCCTCCG
The DNA here is from genome assembly GCA_038442645.1 of Agave tequilana. Classification (NCBI taxonomy): domain Eukaryota; kingdom Viridiplantae; phylum Streptophyta; class Magnoliopsida; order Asparagales; family Asparagaceae; genus Agave; species Agave tequilana. The sequence continues at coordinate 56,815 of JAVJIF010014465.1, read as the reverse complement.
GGAATCGTGAAGAAATTACATGCACGAAGTGCAGGACCATTCCAAATCCTCAAGAAAATTAATTCAAATGCTTATGTAGTGGATCTCCCATCGGACTTTGGCATCAGTATGTTAGTTGGTCTTGAAAGTTGGAGCAATCGAGAAATTTCTACAATGAGTTAGTGAGTGTGTAAAATGTTAAGGTAAGTATACTTATCTTAAATATATTTATGTAGTTTTGCATAAGTTGTGTAGTGTATTACCTTGATAAGAATTTAATGATATATTATTTAGGACATTTAGGATATATATTTGTTATCCGTCATGACGTCTGAAATTTACTAGATGGCACCGAAATATCTCCGAAATCTGAAATCCGACATCCGATTATGACATCTGACTTTTCCCCGAAATCTGACATTTAAAACACTGGCTACAAGGTTATGCCCTTTGGATTAAAGAATGCCGTCGCCATCTTCCAACGGATGGTCGATCGAGTGTTCAAAGATTTGATTCGACCTACCACGGAGAACATCGACGACGTGCTTGTGAAGAGCGTCTGACGTTCTGATCATCTCCACCACCTGAGTGAAGCGTTCGATCTCCTCCGAAAGTACCAGGTGAAGCTAAACCGAAGAAATGCACCTTCGGAGTGACCTCTGGGAAATTCTTGGGGTATCTGGTCACTCAGCGGGTATAAAGCCAACCCCGATCAGATATCCGCGATCCTAAACACGAAGTCGCCGACATGCGTCAAGGAGGTGTAGATACTGAATGGGCGTCTCGCAGCTCTGAACAGGTTCTTCAGCCGATCCACAGATAAATGTAAATTATTCTTTCAAGCCTTGAATAAAAATGGAGCGGACTTTCGTTGGGATGAAGAATGCGAGGCCGCATTCCAAGGACTGAAGAGGTACCTGATCTCCTCGCCACTCCTGTCCAAGCCAGTCACCTGCGAGACACTGTTCCTCTATCTCGCCGTATCGGAGTTCGCTGCGAGCGGGGTTCTGGTTTGTGAGAATAAAAGCATCCAGAAATCGGTATACTACATCAGCAGGTCGCTGACCGGAGCCCAGATCAGGTACCAAAGGATGAAAAAATGGCTCTCGCTCTCTTAGTCACGTCGAGAAAGCTGAGACATTACTTCCAATCCTTTACGATTACCGTACTGACGGAGCATCATCTGCGGATTATTATCAAGAACCCGGAAGCTACTGAACGGATAACAAAATGGGCGACGGAGCTGTACCCATACGACATCAAATATGAGCTTAGGACGACAATCAAGGGGCAAGTACTGGCAGACTTCATCGGAGAATTCACCCTGGGAGCTCCGACACAAAGCGACTTGCCGGGGGGGGGTGTGGATTCTCAACATCGACGGGGCCTTAAACAGCAAGGGTGCAGGCGTCGGGGTTGTCCTCACCTCCTCCCAAGGTCTCTATTAGCGAACAATCCTTCACACTCGGCTTCCCTTCAACGAACAACGATGCTGACTACGAAGCCGTCATCGCTGGGCTGAGAATGGCAGCAACCCTCAGAATTACTAGGCTCGAGGTCTGCTGCGACTCGAGTTGGTGGTCTACCGAGTCAACGGGGAATGTGCGGCCAAAGATGAACGGATGGAGGCATACTTGCAACTCGTCCTTAGTTTAAAGGCCAAGTTTTCCCGCTGCGACTTCAAGCGAATTTCAAGGTCTGAGAACAATTACGCCGACTCCTTAGCCAACTTAGCATCAGTAACTGAGTATCAGTTCCGCAGAGAGATTCCTGTCGAGCACATTCCAACTCCAAGCATCCAACGGCCCGACAGGGAGATCCTCTGCCTGCACACCTCATCATTGTGGAGGGACCTCATTATACCTATTTGAAGGATGAGATCCTGCCTAATGACGGAGCAGAAGCATAGAAGCTCCAACATGTGGCTGCCAGGTACGCGCTCATCGGGGAGCTCATGTATAAGAAATCTTACTCCAAATTACACTCTGACCCATACTTAAGATGCCTCGGACCCGAGGAGGCCAGGAGAGTAATGCAAGAATTCACAATGGTGACTGTGGAAATCATGTTGGGGGGTGATCCCTCGCCCACAAAGCCATTAACCAGGGGTACTATTGGCTCAGGATGTTTGACGACGCCAAGGAGCATGTGAGGAAGTGCCCACAATGTCAAAGGTTCGCTTTCGCCTCCAACAGGCCGATCGAAGACCTTCACACTCTGCGGAGCCCCTGGTCTTTCATGCAATGGGGGCTCAATGTAGTGGGCCCTCTCCCACGAGCTCTGCCCCAGTTCAGGTTCCTCCTGGTTGCCACCAACTATTTCACCAAGTGGATAGAGGCGGTGCCGCTCTCCGAAGTCACGTGACAACAAATAGTGAAGTTCCTTTAGCAAAATATTGTTTGTCGCTTCGGGCTTTCTCATACCATCGTCTCCGACAATGAGACCAACTTCGCGAGCAAGCATGTGGCGAACTTCTACTCCAAGTATAAAATCACCCATCGATTCTCCACCCTTACTATCCACAAGGCAACAACTAGGCGAGATCAGCAATCGCACAATCTTCGATAACCTGTGCAAGAGTCTGGGCAAGGCGAAGGGCAAATGGGTGGAAAAACTATCCGGGGTGTTCTGGGCGTACCGAACCACAAAGCGCATCCCGACAGGTAAAACTCCGTTCTCCTAGCATATGGGACGAAGGCCATCATCTACGTCGACATATGCATGCCAACGCTCCGCACAGAAGGGATCGGTGGGATCAGAATGTCTCTTAGCTACGCTTGGTTCAAGATCAGTCGGAGGAAAGACTACAACAAGCACAAATCTGTATCACCACCTACCAACAATAGATCCGGGCCTCACACCACAGAAAGGTGAAACTCGCGAGTTTCAAATCGGCGATCTGGTCCTCAAGCGCATTGTTCAGGGTACTCAGGAATGGAACTCCGGAAAACTCAGATCAAACTGGGAGGGCCCATATACGGTAGTCGCCAGAGGGGGCAAAGGGTCGTAGACACTGCTGGCAAACACGGGAAGACGCTTGGCAATCAATGAAATTCTTTTCATTTGAAAGAGTACTATGTAAGAAATTCAAATACATTCAATGAAAAGATCCACTATGGCCTCGCGTTTCTCAATAAGCATTTCAGTAGCGTCTAAGTCCTTCCCTTGACAACTCCTCTAATGGCCCGTCTCGGGCTCTCACTCGGACATTCGGCCTACCCCACGGCTACGACCCACGATGGACACTTTTCTGAAAGACGGAGACGCTTCTAACGGTCACACTCGACCCACGATAGATGCTCTCCTGAAAGACAGAGACACTATTAACGATCACACGTCCCATGATGTACGCTCTTCTGAAAGACGGAGACGCTCCCAATGGTAAACTTGACCCACGATGGACGCTTTCTTGAAAGACGGAGATGCTCTCAATGGTTACCCTTGACCTACGATGGACACTCTCTTGAAAGACAGAGGCATTCTTAACAGTCAAGCTCGACCCACGATGGCTGCTTCCCTGAGAGACAGAGACGCTCCAAACGGTCAAGCTCGACCCACGATGGCTGCTCTCCTGAGAGACAGAGACGCTCCAAACGGTTAAACTCGACCCACAATGGACGCTCTCCTGAAAAACGAAGATGCTCATAACGGTCAAATTCGACCCACGATGGACGCTCCCCTTAAAGACAAAGACGCTCCTAGTGGTCAAACTCTCCTTACGGTCACTCATATGTCGAGTCCTCACTCCGACAATTCAACTATAAGAGACTCCTAAAATGGAAGTTTCCTTGATGGCTCTGACAATACAGCCCACACGGAGGCTCTCTTGAAAGATGAAAACGCTCCTAGCGGCTAACTCTTACAACCTACGTCAGACTTATCCATAATGATAACTAAAGGCGCTGCAGAGATATCGAAAAGTATCACTCAGGAGGCAAGCTCCTATAACTGTTAACTCTCACTTTCTCAGGTAGAGCGTAGTCAAACAATAATGCAACATGAGTTTCAAGTGTCTTCCAGGGGCACCACCTCCCTGAGGACTTCGACTTCGGAGGCATCATTCGAGATCATCGCCACTCTAAGGACTTCTATCTTGGAGGTCGACTCACGGGACTACGGCTGCCCCGTTACACTGGGAGCACCAACTCCCCGAGGACTTCGACTTCGGAGGCATCCTCCGGGATCATCACTTCGAGGAATTCTATCTCGGAGGTCGACTCACGGGACTATGGCTGCCCGTTACACTGGGAGGGGCTTCACCACCTCCCCGAGGACTTCGATCTCGGAGGGCAAGTCACGAGACTATGACTACCCCAGTGCACTGGGAGGGGCTTCCTGCTCGGCCTCGTCTCCCTCTTCAGGATTAGAGTCTCCGCCCACAGCTGCCATCATCCCCTCTAGCCTCGACAACCTAAGTCAAACACTCGTTCTGATGACGGTCCTGAGGACTCTCTAAAACTGAGTCCTAGCGCAACACTTGATCAAATCTCAAGAAGGATGCAATAATCATGAGCAAAACACTTCACAGATAGCATCTTATTTATCAATGGATACAAGAATTACAATATAATGCTGCGGAAAAAATGCAATCAAGGGAGCCAGATCACATCAATGCCTCCGCCTTGGACTCCCTGCACCACCCTGAGTGCACCCCTATCACGACTCGAAGCGCAGGTCTTGGAGTTCTTCCCAATCCTCCGGTTGTGATCATTTAAGTCTACCACCTCCGCTCTCAAGTCTTCGGCGACGTGCTCGTGTTGGCGGGAGCTCACCTCCAGTTCTCGAACCCTGCCACAGAGCTCGAGTTTCTGCTTGACTTCTTGAACCAGCTGCACCCGCAGCGAGTCGATGTCTGTTGTCTTCTCACCAATAGCCTCGCACAAGGAGACGTCTTCCTTTGCCTTCTTCAGCTCGTTTAGCTTAACTAGGAGGCCTTCAGTCAGCTCGAGCTTCTCCTTCCGCAGACGTTCTACAGCCTTGTATCGACTCCACCTGCTGGGCTAGCTCCCTTGACCTCCTGATCCTCTTGGAAAGTCGATCCTTGAGGTCGCTAACCCTGAACTAATTGCAGGTCAACTCGCAGTCCAGCTGGAAAATCAAGAGGTCTTGCAGCCTGAGCTCCATGCGCAAAGGCAACCCGGCATAAAGCGAAAGCGACCTCTCGCCACCCTCTCTTGTCAGGCACGCAAGTAGAACAACAAAGACCCGGGGTCCTCCCTTAGACAAAGGTCGGACACTCCTTCGTCTTCATCGCCGAAGTCACTTAGGGAGTCATCGGAGTCGGAGCAGTATAGGCTCTTCACATGCCCCTCAATGAGCACGACGACACAGAATTCACCGCCCGTAGAACCATAAAGTCTGGGGACCTCAGACCCGGAGACACCAGGCTCATCGACAACCCAAGTAGGTCCACTTAGCGCCGGGGAGCCCACTAACATCGAGGCATTCACCGAGGAGGTCGCAGCCCCAACAGCCTCACTTGGCTACAATCAATAAAAAGACATCAACACAGAAAGCAAATGAAAAATTAAAAGAGATAAGAATACTCAACAAAATTTTCAGCAACAAAAAGAGAAATTACAAAACACATGCGATAAAATTGAGGCCACTCAAGCACTACGGCGTCTTGATACGCCTCGGCAACTCCAGAGCTCGGATCTGTCTTGCGGTCTTAGGGAGGCGCTCGGGGTTTTGCTCAACGAGGAAGCTATTGGCGTCGAGGGGATACCTTGGCGTTTGCCTTGCCTCCCATCATTGCACTCGTCTCGGTATTTCAGAAGCTTGACGGCCTTGACTTGCTTCTGCAGCCTCTCGGCGTCTTCATCAGCCTGCCTCTCAGCCTCCTCCCCCTCGGAAATCGCCTGATGCAGGCAATGTTCTAAATGTCGGATGTCGGCCTAATGTCGGAAGGCAAAATGTAATATCGGATTGCGGATTTCGGGGAAATTTCGGGATATTTGCCCAATTTCGGTGTCAATTTCAGTGGTCATTTACATTATATAGTATGGTCTTAAATGTCATAAATATCCTAAAACATCACATTTATGATATATCAAGGCATGAAACAATATATATTTAAACCATCTTGTTTTGAATATACTTACCTGGACAACTTGTATTTAAGCTACGACTATGAATGAAACCTTCAAGTTGTAGCCAACCTACAAAATATAAACAATGAACATAGAATCAATATACAAGCTAATATACAGAAATGATTAAAGCTATCTAAATAAACAATGAGAAAAAATACTTTCAAAAAAATAAACAATAGAAAGCTATAATTTTAAGAAAGATCAAGTCCATGTTTCCACTTTCCAATAGTATAAAGTTCAAAAAACACAGTTACACATCAAAGATAGTTCTTAAATACATTTCAAGATTTAATCAAAAAATAAAAAATTAACTACTGCTTTCAAGTTTCAACCTTTCACAGTTACTGCAAAGTGCAGAGTTGTAGCACTCTCTCTCTCACGATCTCTCTCTCTCTCAGTCTATCACATAAACATAGATATTAACAATAATGTAAACGATAAACGCTAGATTGTTAATCAAGACTTAATCAAAAAATTAAAAAATTAACTACTGCAGAGTGCAGATTCGCAGCTCTCTCTCTCACGATCTCTCTCACACCCTCCGACTCTCCCTCTCTGCTCTCACTCTCGCTCCTCTCCCTCTCTGGTCTCTCTATCTCTCACCGCTCTCTCTCTCTCTCTCTCTCGATTTCTCTCTCTCTCTCGCTGCTCTCTCTCTCACTCGCTGCTCTCTCTCTCTCTCTCAATTTCTCTGACAGAGAAATTGAGAGAGAGAGAGAGCAGCGGTGAGAGAGAGAGAGCAGCGAGTGAGAGAAAGAGAGAGAGAGAGCAGCGAGTGAGAGATAGAGAGAACAGAGAGGAAGAGGAGCGAGAGTGAGAGCAGAGGGAGAGTCAGAGGGTGAGAGAGAGATCGTGAGAGAGAGAGAGAGAGCGCGCAGCTGCGCAGAGAGGGAGAGAGATCGACATCATTTAATAAAAAGAAAATCAAAGAGAGATCGAGTGAGAGATTGAGAGAGATGTACCTGGCTTAGAGCTTCCTGTCGCCGCCGATGAGAACTGCCTGCGTTTGTCTTCGTCTTCGACGCTCCCAGCACAAGCAACGGCGACGAAATTAGGGCAGAGGGGAAAACACACAGAGAGAGAGAGAGAGAACGCGATCGAATGAGAGAAAACTAATTAGGGCAGTTTATTTGGGGTTTAATGGGTTGGGTTTCGGTGTTTTGGGTTGTCTTGAATGCAGACCCGACCCAAACGACGAAGGGGTTTTTCTCTCTCTTGATATCGGCCGACACAATGTCGGCCGATTTTGAAAAATCGGCCGAAATGTCGGCCGATTTCCAACAGTGTCGACATTTCGATACTGGGACAGATGTCGTGTCGGACTTCTTTTGAAACCGAAATTTCGGCCGAAATTTCGAAATTTCGGCCGACATTTTGAACACTGGATGCAGGTCGAACTGGAGCCTTGCATTCTCCTGAAAGGCAGATCTCTCGTACTTCAGCTCTGCCTTCATCTTCTCAGTAAGCTTGTTGGCGTCTCCCAACGCCTTGGAAGCCGCCTGAAGTTTGGAGTCCTCGAGTTCGGAGTCCTTCTCAAACTCCGATCTCTCCTTCTCCAGCTCCCCCCCGGAGTCGGTCTAACTCGCCCTCCTGCCCTCGTCAGGCCGCCGACTTGCGGTCCAATTCGGCCTGGAGACTGGCGAGCTTGTCATCTGCTTGCCTCCTCTTGACGGACAACACTTCAATCCTCTCCAGCAGCTCTACGTTGACCCTCTCCCTTTCCGCTTAGGTGGCCTGGGTAAACACGACGTTCTGCAAAAGGACGAATTGAGACAGACAAATATTTACAAGAAATGCACCAATCATTCTAAACCAGACAGAACTTACCCGGAGGAAGTCATCCTCCTATGCCCTCAATCGGTCCTTCAGTGGGAGTTCTTTGAATTCCTACAGCCCTTGGAGGAAATCCCCGTCCCAGGAGCACCTCGCCGCCTTCTGGCCGCTGGAGCAAGCTGGGCCCTCTATTCGAGGGAAGAGGGTCGAGACTAGCGACAACGCTCTCTGTACCAACATACACCGACAACGCTTTCTGTACCAACGTATACCGCTTTGAGCCCCGACGATGAATCAAGGCGGAGCGGAGTTGGGGCTGGCCAGTCATCAAATGGACAACCCCAAGATTAACATCCAGGGGCACCATCTCCTCTTAAGCTTCAGAGTCTAAGGATGAGATGGAGAGGGGCATCTCTGACGCCAAGCTCGCGCCAAAAGGATCGAGAGTCTCCAACTCTCCCTCCGCACTTGGGGTCGCAATGCTCAGAGCGTCTCTCCCTCCAGACTCATCCTTCTTTATAGGGCTGGAGATCCCGAGGTTAGCCCTGCTGACCAGCTCGATCGCTAACCTCTCCATCCTCCTCGTCGGAGTTAAAGACGACCTTGCGTTTCTTCTACAAGACAAAATCAATGTCAAACAAGGACCAGCACCTGATGAAGCTCTGAGACAATGGCATAATCACCGCTTACCCGTTCGCGAGCCACAATATGAGAAAACGTCGGCGTTCCCCTTCTCTTAAACTTTCCTCTCGGTTTGGTCACCTCCGGGGACGCATCCCCCGACGGAGGCTCTGCATTCTTTGAGCTAGCGGAAGTGGCCGCCATGTCGTCTCAACTCGGCGCCGACCGTCTCGGAGAAGCAGGAGGCCGCTCTTCCCACTGGGGACTCTGTCTCCTCTTTGACCAAGGGACCACCGTTGCCTCATCTCTGGCAAGTGCCAATAATCTCGGGACGTCCGGGGACACCGCGGGTCATCGAGTCTAGTAACCAGCTCTCGTTCCGATAGTCGTAGTCCAGATTGAAGAGTTTCTAGACCCTCTCCTGGACCACACGGGAAACAGACGTGTTCGCCTGTCGGATCGGGTCTTTGTTCCAGCACGTTGGGACCCTCCCTTGATTCTCCTCTGCGACGGCCTCCCAGGGTCCAACGACCCTGATAATCTAATCACGCCACCCGTGATCGCTGTCGGGTTGATTGACGATCAGCTTGCCACAACCCTTCTGAGGGGCGAAGGAACGGGCGTCCTGAGGGCCCTTCCTCATCATATACACGGCGCAGAACTCCTCACGTCCGCACGCTTCCGGAAGGAAGCAATTGCAGAGGGCCTCGAAGCCTAAGAGATGTCAGCTGCCATGGAGCGGCCCTGAAGTAACTCGGGGCACTGAGGAGAAGGCGGTCAGAGGAAGCTTCATCCCCAGCGCGCTAGGATCTGGGGATGAATGAACACGTTGTCGTGACGAGGAACCACCGTGACATTCGTCTTGAGGGGACACCACTCCACCGTGATCTCAGGCGGCACCTGGACGCCGTTCTTCGCCAGTATTCGAAAATGTCCCTCGGGCTGTGGAGAGGCGTCGACTTTGGATCGAAATCCATTGCCTCCCTCGTGCGCTAGTTGGTCCTCTTTCCCCTATCATCTGACACGCCTATACCCTAGGGGCTCATCTACAGCGGTGACAGACTTTCCCTTCACCATCTTTGAAGTTAAAAACTGATGCAGATTGAGTTTGCAGAAGAAGAGAAGGCAAGAGGGCTCAAGTTTTGAGAAAAATCCTGAGTCCAAAATTTCTCCCAATTTAAAGAGAATGTTGACGTCATCACAATGATGGTGAGGGCTAAAGCGTCACTTCATGTGCCCACCTGCATTGCATCGCAACCGTTACACCAATCCCCACGTGTCCGGTTCGCCTCCCAAACGAGGTGTAATGCCCTATATAAAATTTACCATAATTTGAACCCTCACACGAGCATTATATAAGTCATATGAAATTATATTGAATAATTATGTAATATCTTAATTGTTACTAATAAGGTAATTATTACAGCGAATAAATTAGAATTTTGCATGTTGCATGAGAAATTAATCATAGGAGCAATGTTTAAATATAATTGATTGGGTTAATACACGATGATATAGGAGTAATGTATTGTATGTTTATACATGTATTACGCATGTGTATTATTTCAAGAGGAGTAAATGAGACTCCCTTAAACCCAAATTACATTATGCTTGAGTAGTGAGATGATGTGCAAGGGTAAGGTATAGTAGATAAATACATGTAATATATATGTATTTATTCTAGTATCTCTCCATAGGAGATGAATTGATCTCTTTCATTCATTTGGTCAAAAAACAGCATACTTGAATAATAACTAATATATTAAATGCTAAGGATGGCATGAGTATGGTGGATGGGTAGAGGTGTAGAGTGGAGATGGAATGTGGGAGTTTTGAGAGACACTTGGCACAAATCTAATAGCTTTAGGATTCGGTTTAAAAAGGAGAAGAGAATGAGAAAAAATCTCATTTTTACATACTCTTTCTCTCTCCTCTCTCTCCCTCAACACACTTTCCCTCTCCCTCCCTCCCTCCCCTCCTCCAAGCAGCCGGCCGGCCACCACCAGGTCGCCGACCAGCCCAGGCACCGGCTATTCTCCGGCCACCTCACACCCCCTCTCACTCTCTATATTTTCTTTTTCTTGATCTAAAACCCTATAAAAATCTAATTTTTATCTCAAAAATCTTATAGTCTTGGGGAGATCAAGGTCTAAACTTGAAGGATATTGGCTTGTACATACGAGCTTAGTGGGATTTTGTGTTTGGTCATACTTGCTAATTTTTCAAGGTAATAAGTTCAATTTAGGTTGAAATGAACTTGTTCTATTTTTCTTGATAGAATTAATAGTGATATGGCTGTGTATATATATAGGATTTTGTGGAATCGGTAAGCTAAGTAAAGACATTGGTCAACCTCTTGTGAAGGTAAGTAAAACCTTAAACCTAAGACAAGCTGAAAATAAAGAGTTGTAAACATACTTAAAAATATGATTTTTTTTGAAAATTAGAAGGAAATCCATATGCTTGGCGATAAAGAAAATGAAATGCTATATTGTGTTGAATCAAACCAAAAAGGGGACTAATTTCATGTATGTATAATAGTATGTAAATTGCTAAAACATGTTTAACTTGAAAATTTCATGCATGGATGTTGTTATGAAAGAGATATTAATGGTATTATTCATGTGTTCTTGTTTGTATTGTGTGAAGTATGGTAGTTGTCTAAATGGGTGATGTTTCTTTATGATAACAAATGTTGCATGTAAGTAGTTGTTACAAGTTCCTTATACATTCATTATGGATATATGAAAAGATTGTTACATGCTAGTATTGGTGATAAGTTAATTATGCATTCATTATGTATACATATGAAAGAATGTTGCTTGTTAGTATTGGTGACAAGTTCTTTATGCATTCATCATGGATATATGAAAATATTGTGTTGTTATAATCACAAGAATTGTAAAGATCAACCATGTTTGTAAAAAGAAAAGTTACATATCGTTAATCCATAATGAAACTGTGTTTTCGGAGGAAGAGACGGTGGAACCGGTGGGTGCGAAGACGGGGCGAAACTGTGCTTTCGGAGGAAAAGACCGGGTGGAACCTTTGAGTGCGAAGATGGGGCGAAATTGTGTTTTCAAAGGAAGGGTCTGGGTGGAATCGGTGGGTGCGAAGACGGGGCTAAAGATTTATGAAACCACACTAAGTTAAATCATGTGCATGCATATAGATTTGATTTATGAAACCACACTAAGTTAAATCGTCATGTGCATGCATATAGATTTATTTAGAAATGTATGTTACATGCATTTGATGGTCACTTTTCTTTCACTTAATCTTGACAATTGCATGTTATGTAATTGCCTATCATGCATGTTAATGATAGTATTATGTTGGTTTAATTATTTTACTTGCTGAGCCGCCAGCTCATTCCGTTATTAACCCTCTTTCAGGCTAAATAAAGGTAAATGCCTTGTCTAAGATTGGAAAGTAGTCGGACATAAGAATGAAGATTTTTCTTAGAAAACAAGAACCTCTGTTGAGATGTTTCCTTATTTTGTTACATGAGCTTTTTGAAACTCAAATAGATATGTACTAGTGTAAAATATGTATTTTTGTTAAATGTGGATGGTTGTACCTCCTTATATGATGTAGTTGTAGTAATTTGTTAAGACGTGATGAACTTGGATGTATAATAGTTAGGGTGTTTATATGTGTGTGTATGCGTGCACGTATTGTGAATTATGAATAAGTAGGTGAGGTCAAGCCGAAATCTTATTATTGTGTGGGTGATTGTTACACATTTGGAGAATGTTGAAATCATGTCAAGTCATGGAGGCTATTGAGGATGTAATATGGATAACTGATGAATTTTCAAGAGAGATGTTGCCGAAATTTAGTATAATCTAGTGATACATTGTTACCATCATCCCTTGATTAGCAATTGAATTGGTGAATTAGTCTAATTAAATCTAGGACCGTTACAATTGAACTTGTAACAACTACTTACATGCAATATTTGTTATCATAAAGGAGCATCACCCATTTACGCAACTATCATACTTTACACAATACAAGCAAGGGCACATGAACAACCCCATTGATATCTCATTCATAACAACATCCATGCATGAAATTCTCAAGTTCAAACATGCTATGTAGAGTTAGCAATTTACATACTATTATACATACATGAAATCAATCTCCCTTAGTCTGATTTAACACAATATAACATTCCATTTTTTTTATTCCAAGCAGATGGATTTTCTTCTAATTTTCAATAAAAATCACATTTTTAAGTATGTTTACAACTTTTTGTTTTCAACCATCACTAAAGCTCACCTTAAGTTTAAAGTTTTACTTACCTTCACAAGAGATTGACCAATATTCTTGATTGGCTTACCGATTTCACAAATCCTATACATATACATAGCCATATCACTAATAATTCTATCAAGAAAAATAGATCAAGTTATTTCAACTTATATTGAACTTATTACCTTGAAAAATTAGCAAGTATGCTCCAAACATAAAATCCCGCTAAGCTCGCATGCACAAGCCAATTTCTTTCAAGTCTAGACCTTGATCTCCTCAGGTTTACATGATTTTTGAGCTAAAAATTGGATTTTTTGGGTTTTGGATCAGAAAGAGAAAATAGAGAGTATATAGAAGAGAGAGGGGGTGTGGGGTGGCCGGAGGCCTGGGCTAGTTTTCGACTTGGTGGTGGCCCCCTGGCGACTTGGAGGAGGGGAGGGAGTGAGGGAGAGTGTGGAGAGGGAAAGAGAGGAAAGAGAAAGAGTATGTAAAAATGAGGTTTTTCTCTGTCTCCTCTCCTTTTGGGACCCAATCCAAAAAGCGAGGAGAGAGAAAGAGTATGTAAAAATGAGATTTTTCTCATTCTCCTCTACTTTTTATATCCAATCCAAAAGCTATTAGATTTGTGCCAAATGTCTCTCAAAACTTTCACACTCTATTTTCACTCTACACCTCCATCATCCACCTTACTCATGCTATCTCTTAGTATTTAATATATTCGTCACTATTCAAGTATGGTGCCTTTTGACCAAATGAATGAAAGAGATCTATTCATCTCCTATGGAGAGATACTAGAATAAATACATGTATATTACATGTATTTATTTACCATACCTTACCCTTACACATCATTCCACTACTCAAGTATGGTGTAATTTGGGTTTGGAAAGAGAGATAATCACATTTACTTTTCTTGAAATAATACACATGTATAATACATGTATAAACATATAATACATAACTCCTATTTCATCATGTATTAACCCAATCAATACATTTAAACATTACTCTTACAATTAATTTCTCATGCAATGTGCAGATTTTAATTTACCCGTTGTAATTATTACCTTATCAGTAACAATTAAGACATTACACAATTATTCAATATAATTTCATATGACTTTATATAATATTCGTGTGAGGGTTCTAATTATGGTAAATATCATATCGGGCATTACACGATGGCTACCTGCAAGCGATCACAAGGATTTGACACGCCATGCATGATCGCCAGCTTTTCAGACTTAGCATTTAATGCGCCTGCGTAAAAGACAGAAAGGACACCTCAACTGCTTCCACTAGAATACAAAGGGTCGACATGACCCCCTGAGGGGACACGTTAGGCCAACGAACGCCTCCGACTACTCAACAGGAATTGCCTCGGGGCATGGATTAGTCCGCTTCCCTCTTCCTCTGTCGGGGACTCCGAGGAGGGGCATCTGTAATGGTCAATTCCTGAGCCCGAAGTGAGATCGCGACACGTGACATGTTCGGGGATACAATGAGGGAACGATCGCCATTCGACCGTCGACAGTGTGCCTTCGCCATCTAACCTCAAAGCAAGCGCCCATGAGCTTGGGTCTAACTCTGACTCGGCGGCCCAATATCACTTCAGGTCCAAGCGCCCGAGAGCTCGGGTTCAACCCTGACTTGGCTGCCCCGACATCACCTCTCGAGCCATTGACGAGCCTTATCCCCCCCTCGACATTGGAAGCCTCCGGAAGATTCCTCAAGCTCAGCTAAGTGACGGGATTCTCGAAACTACTATATCAGATTTTAACTTCATAGATTAAACATACTTTATCTCCGGCCAACATACTTTATCTCCGGCCAACAGATTTTATTTCAGTCAACAAATCAGGCGATTACAGCTAACGAATCAAGTAGTTACAATCAACAAATCGAGTTGTTACGATTGCGACCAACCGTCCCGATTAAACCGTTATCCAGAGTTATTCTCTCATGCATAAATACTTCACCCACTCCAACGATAGAGGGGTTGGATCACAAAAATCTTAGCGCACCTGTAAGCCACTGTTCTCTACTTTTAATTTTTTCGGATTAAAGTAGAATCTCTCTCTCCCGTGGTTTTTTTTTTTTCTGGTTTCACGTAAATCTCTGTATGTTTACTGTGATAGTTAATCTATGCGTTTTTTGCAATTTTGGTGCACGTGGGAAAGGCCTCGGAGAATTTTCCACCGCACCTTGTTGTCTATTTTCATAGATTTATAGGTATTATCATGCTGTTATAGATATCAACATATCAGCCATTGCATCTTAAATTCCAAATGGACACAGTTCTCTTTTTCGCTTGTGATTAGCTTTATCTAGCCTTCTTTGTCCATTTTCATGGTATGGGACCAGTTTCACTGTGATGATGGACTGCATGTAATTGTGTACCCTATGGTTATTTTCTAATGGTTTGCTGAGCCAGCTGATCCTAGTCTTTCAACCTAGTTGGAAGAGACTATGTTAGCTGAAAGTTAGATACCAGGCTGCAGGTTGACAAGTAGACAATAAATATAGTAAAATGGAGATACTTGTACTTTGAAACTCACGCTAATGATTTTTACAGCTAGCGGTGGAGTATGAGAATAATGCACAGTTTGTCAAAGTAGATACTGACGATGAGTATGAATTTGCCCGAGATATGAAGGTATGCATAAATGTTATAGCTATTGGCTTGAACACCCCCCCCCCCCCCGCCCCCCCCCCCCCCCCCCCCCCCCCCCCTCCTTTGACGGGACTTCTGCTTAATTCTATATTACCATAACTATGACAGGTAAGGGGTCTGCCGACATTGTATTTCATCAGCCCAGACCCAAATAAGCATGCTATCCGAACTGAAGGTCTGATCCCATCAGATATGATCAAGAACATTATTGACAATGAAATGTGACGAGAATAGGCACACTTGTCCCAATTCAGACAGTCACGCTCGTGAGTATTTTCCAGAATATCAGATCCCACACAGAATGCACAAAGCAATTTTCTCTAACCTGCTCGAAGATATTGGTCACCTGTTTGTTGTTTCTTGAGCCAGCGGCTTCTATAATTTTTGCCTCAACAATGCCCTCTAAAATGAGAGAGAAAATTTCCTTGTTTGTTTGTTTGTGACTTTTATTTATTCAAGTTCACCGGCATTTTTATGATTTTTCTAGTATTTTCATGCACTCTTGAGAAACTGTCAGTATTCTCCTAACTCTAGGTATCCTCTATGGTTCTTGATCGTATAAGGCAATTCTTTTGTGTTTCTCAGACCTTGTTTTCTTTGCCAAATTTTGAAAGTTTAGACGGCGCACAGTTTGATATCTATGTAGGAATATGGTTTCTAAATATTAAAAGTTCAAAAGTTTGATTATGTGTAGCATTACCAATAATCTCGTAGGCTGCTAAGCCCCAGAGGAACATTCCAAAAAGACACTGGACAGAATGCAATCCGCGCAAACGCAACAAACGATCACAAAAAGAAAAAGAAAAAAGAGGAACATTTGGGGGTTTTGTATGCTTTGGAAAAGTAATGTCATCTTCCATTATAAGTGTCTTATGTTATACTGTAGGTCAATAACACACTTACCTTTAGCTTGACAGTTACAATATGTAGTCAATTAGGCAAGCATGGATGCTTCTTTTCTTTAGCTCTGATTTTGACAAAGGGTTCTTGTCTTACAGGATTCTAATTGAAAAGGGCCACAGAAGAATTCCCCACTTCAATCAATCTGACTTATTGTGTTTGACATAAAACAAGCTGCTGGTCCAATGGTTTTCACAGAGAAAGCAAAAGCTGATGACATCTGTGAAAGGAATTTGCTTCCTCTGTCCACTCACTGCCTGAGAGACCCACATGAGTTGTTGAGCCTTGACATTTGCAATCAGTGCAAAGCCTTTTATTAGTTTTTGGTGGTTCAGAAAGTAACCTAATAGCTCATGATTATCCTTCAAACCAACTCCTCTCTTTGTTATGGTCTAATCATGGACAGGGCACAAAAAGTTTTGGGTGTCCCTCATCTTAACCTCTTTGTTTGAGAGAGAGATTCTGTTAAAGATCCTTCTACTGTCACTGCATCAAAACTATATTTTTTTTGTGAGGATTGAAAGATATATTTGTTGTATTCTAATGGCTTGCAAGAATTATTCCTCTTTTGCATCATTTCAAATATTGATCGGTTTTGATATATCGGGTCCTAAAGGTACTTGATGCTATGGCCTATATTTAGGATGATATTGTCGATATTGTTGATATTACTGATATTAATAGTTGATATAGACGATACTGATAGTACCGATCAGCATAAATCCAGGTACTGGTACTTTGTTAAAAATCCTGGTAGAACCATAAAATCTCAATCATGGCATGATACCACAAGTTATGGTCGGGTAGAGTGAAGTGTGTGTGTGTGTGTGTGTGTGTGAAAAAGAGAGATTTTTGTTTCAGAGGAATAATGATCATGTGACTTGTCAACTTCACCACTTGAAAACTTTATCAAAATAGAAAAAGGGTATTCAGGTAGGAAAAAGGTAGTGATATCAATATAATCACAAACCTTTTCCCTTTTCTATTCCTCTAACAAAATTTTATTATTGCTATTATTTTTGGGCAGTGATAAGATTGACAATGTTCAACCACTAGGGGGAGCATATTCTAGAGGGAGAAAAGAGAAGGGCTCTTTCACAATCTCATAATAATCAGTGTGTGCAGATATCAAGTGGGTGGGTTATGTGGGGTAGATTTAGTAGTGGGTTTGTATATTGGCAAATCCTGCATGGAATAATCTTTAGTCTCCCTCTTCTATTTCCATTTGTCCCTCATGTTGTATGAGTACAATCACAAACATGACAACTTCTCTACATAATTAGGCACTCTGTTTCTGTGATTTTGTTATCCTATAGGAACAAGTAGTTTTATTAAAAAAAAGTAGTAGGATAAAAAGCCAATATAATGGCTTAAAAGTAACTAATGTAACGGCGAATAGATTTAATTTGGTTGAGTCTTGAGTCATGATAGCTTTTCTCCTTATGGTTCTAACTTGTGAGGATATCAGCTAGAGTTCCCCTGTTTCAGCACTGCTTTAGATTATCAAACTGTGATGTTGGAGTTAAATAGGGGGAAAATATAGAATTAGGGGGGAAAAAAAAAGAAAAACTTTAGAAATTTGATGATAGATATGAAGTTATGAACAATTCATTGAATAGTCTGCAACTGAACTGCCTGTGTAAATGAGCTTACATGAGTTATTAGTGTGAATGATAGAGATCAAGGTCTTTTAAGTTGGATATGATTAAAGCTTCTCTTGTCTTGTTTTTGAATTGTAAATCTCTATTTGTAATTTTTTGCAAATTTGGTCTCTGAAAGAAAGTGTATTGCCTTCATTTTTTTTGTTTTTTTGTTTTTTTGGAGGAAGGTGTATTGCCTTCATTGCTAAATATATTAACTTGTATTGCACACTAGAAGTGTTAAAAAGTCCTAATTAGACTTAAATCCTATGTTTCACAAGAAGAGACCGATAATAACTCTAATTATTAGCCCTTAAAAGAGTCTGAGGAGTCTTGTTTTGTAGGACTTTGATGTCATTGTTATCCAAAAATTGCTCATCAAACGAAAACATATAGAAAATAAAGAGAAAAGAAAATGTTCACATGAGAGTAATTTATGAATGGGTGACTCTATGAGAAGTTCTTGCTTAAGACATTATATAAGACTATGCTTATTGGACGAGAACAGAAAGAAAAAAAGAAAAGAAGAGAGAGAGAGAAGAAAGGAGAAGAGAAAGAAGAAAGAAGGTCTGACAAATAGAAATGTCATTGCAGTTTGGTTGTGTTACAAATGAAACAGATATGAGAACAAAAATGCTAAGCTTTGATAGGGTAAATTTTCCAATCAAAGCAAGCACATGAAAACAAGATTGAAAAAGAATCACATTCTAAAGTTTTGATATCAGGCTCTTGTGCTCAATGATAAATTGGGAAAGGTCCCCCAACTGTCACCATTGCCACCACCTAATGTGGTCAATTTTTGAAGAAACAAACAGTGTATTTCCTCCACCATCCACCATTCCATCGAAAGGCCATCTGTTCTCTCTTTGTTCCTTAGTCTCAGTCAAATCCATGCCAGATATATATGTAACTCTGTTCTGGATTTGAGATCAATGAGACCTTATTCAATGACAATGAGCGGAATCAAGCAACTAAAAGTCTCAGATTCAAAATCAAGTTACATTCATTGAGACCCCAACAAGAAGTTTGAGTCGGATCCGAAGCGCAGTGTCGAGCAACCCGAACTGTTGCGCGTCGGGCCCCACCGCCATCCTCGACCCGCTTTGCAGTAGTTTGAAATTGTGGGAAAGCCCTGGGGCCGGGGCCATCGGGTAGCAGAATACAAATTCCGTCTCCTTGCATCCCACCAACCACTTTCCACTGCTTTCTCTCTGCTTACAGATAGATATATCAGTGGTGTGTGAGACAATGCCCACCTCCTCTTCTGTGCTTTCTGCAGCTCCACAATCTTTTACAAAAAGCTGATCAAGGGTTGGCCAAAAGCCCTCACTCTCCCCAGATACACCTTTGCCAATATACTGATTATATTCACCTCCCCCCTCTCTCTCTCTCAAAAGCCCAAGCTCATCTAGTATAGTCCTAGCTAGCCTTTCTCCTTTTGGGATTCCTTCATTGGCTCACAAGCTATCTTAGGCTGTGCCCTTGTCTTGAGAGTTGATGGAGAGATTCCTGTGGGTTTTATTTTATTTGTTTGGAATGTTAGCTTAGTAACCTGAACACTCTTGGAAGAGCATTTCTTCATCAGATTGCCATTCTTTCTTTTAATCTTCTATAAAAATTTTCATAGTGTGTATTAGGTGTTGATTCGATTGAAGCTCTGTTCATAGTTCTCTGTTGAGAGTCCCTTTTCTTTTAGATTAGGATGGTGGTTGCTGGAAGAATAGAATTTTCAATGCTGTTGGCTGGTTTCGCGATTCTAATGCTACTGTCAGAATCAGTAGTTCTAGGTTCATCAACAGAAACCTCAAGATCAGCCCACACCCACAAGATCAGCCAACCTAGTTCTTCAAGGTACTAATTTCTTCATCTTTTTGAGATTTCTTCGTATATTTTGCATTGCTTCAGTTTGAAGCATGTAGTCCAATTATGGGCTAACTTTCATCATTCTCTCTCTGTCATTAGTGCTGTAAAGTCTGTAAAATAACACTGCATAATTTTTGATTGAGAACATAACTAATTTTTCTTTTAATTTTTCTTGCAGTTGAACCCACAACTCTCCTTCCAAATCAAACTCCATGCTTTTCTCCTATGGGCTTCTGTTGGTTTGTTGATGCCTGTTGGGATATTAGTAATCAGAATGTCCCAGAGAGTTGAATGTGGGCAGAAGCTGAAAATTCTTTACTACTCTCATGTCATCCTTCAGGTAATTAGTCTTCTTCTTCTCCAATAATTTCTTCATCCAAAGCAATTTTAACAAACAAAAGCACCATCACTGCTTTCTTTTAAAATATTGTGTCTACATTCTATTTATTTATTTAGACAACCAACCACATTCATAGCTTTTAGAGCTAGTCATCATGATAATGATGACTTGTTCCAAGATTAAATTTTTAGTTAATCTCCCTTTTTACTGTTCATCCATTAGCAGCTATCATGTTAAGTATCTAATTTGTACTTGGAAGCTTGTATACCATTATGTTATATATGAAAATGCCCTTTGGATATATCTTAATCTGTTGATGGTTCAAATTTCCAGATTGTTTCAGTCTTGCTTGCTACTTCAGGGGCTGTTCTCTCAATAAAGAACTTTGAGAACTCCTTCAGCAACACTCATCAAAGGATAGGGCTGGTACTCTATGCATTAATATGGATTCAACCCTTGATTGGCTTTTGTAGACCAAATAGGTACATAAAAACTTCAAACTTCAGAAGACTCATACTGTGGGTATCATCAATTAGAGAAAGTTAGCAAGTGCTTCTCTATTTAAAGTAGTCGAAATAGATGTACACTTGTAGAGGCAATCAAATGGCTACAGTTATATATGTTTATTGTGATAGTTATGATAATTGTCACCTTAAAACTAGTCGCGAATTTAGTTGCTAATGACCAAAATTTTCTTCTTATATTTTCCCTCAGAGGTGTCAAAGTAAGAAGCCTGTGGTACTTTGTGCACTGGCTGCTTGGAAGTGGGATAACAGTAGCTGGAGTAATAAACATATACATTGGCTTGCATGCCTACCATGCAAAGACATCAAGAAGTGTAAAGCTTTGGACAATTCTCTTCACTGCAGAGGTTGCAGCCATTGCCTTCATCTATCTCTTTCAAGATAGATGGGACTACATGAAGAAGCAGGGAGTGATCTTGGGTGAGGAGCAAATCACACCCACTGATCATGCAACACCTCCAAGGATCAACAAAAACCAGAAAGAGTTGGGTGTGTTGCTTCAGATGGTTGAGAGTTGATAGTTTGAGAGCAAAATTCTGTCTCTTTTGCCATTTGGGAGTTCTTTCATCAGATAGTGATAGGGAATTTTACAGTGTGAAGGTAAATTTATTAACATATAGCTTCAAGATTGAGGTTTAATATTTAAGAGGTGATGTATTGCTTTCTGAAGATTTCAAGCATCAACTTTGCTTATATTGTCTCACGAAGTTGGCCTGCAGTCCTGGGTTTGCTCTCTAAAAATCACCGATTTGAATCTTCTTGTGAGAACATTTGTGAAGGTGTGTGTGTTAGGCTAGGTAACCTCAGCTTGTTCTAAAAATTAAAAAAAAAAAAAAAAAACTTTTCTTATATTGTAAATTACATCTAAATGTTATTTTTTTCTCCTCTAACATTATAAAAAAAATAAATAATAATCCCAATATGTACATGTGAGGCAAATAGTTTGTTTTTCCTTTTTTCTACTTTTTTATTTTTCTAGCGAAAGTAGACCGCTAGGCTAAAAATCGAGATGTAAACTCTAGACCTCTTGTGTACTATATATAATTATGCAAATTGGTGATCTTTAGAAAATGCAATTGTTGAACTTATAATATATTACAAATCACCTCTTCTTTTTTTTTTTTTGCGTGAGAGTAGACCAATAGCCTGAGGAGTTGAGATTTAAGTGCTAAGCCTCTTGTACACTACAAAAAATTTTATCACTGTGTGTTATAATGAAATTTACTAAATCAAACTCCTAGTTACAGTTTTGTCACAACCTCAGGCAAGAAACAAAATACCTGATTGTGTGTTATCACGAATAATTTTTTTTTTTTTTTTAATGGGCAAGGAATGATTCTCTTGTAGCTAAAGAATTTTAATTGTTGGTAGCTCGCATGCGAACCGAAATTTGCTTGGTAAAAAAAAAAGAGTGATTTTTCTTGGTAAATGTGAGTGTGTGTCATGTGCTGTGAAGTGTGTCTGGTTAACTTCATGTAAACTTGCAAGATTCTAATTTGGTTCACACCGTTAAAATTAATTTTCTGAAAAAGCAAATATTCGGATTGTGCTTTCTTTTCATGTGATTAAATCTGTTTAAATTTAATTATATTTAAAATTTTCAAAATCTAATTAGTTTGCTTCATATTTTGATCAAACATCCAATTCTGAATATTGAGGCAAAATCCCAAAAGACTAATATTCTAGGTGGAGTTGCTCAAATCCTTATATATTCAAGAGCATCCCCATGTCTAGCCGACGCGTGACTATTTGTTCGACACAAATCCCAACAATCCCCTCTCGAACAAAAAATCTCCCTGCAAGCTCAACTTTTTTCACAATGGAAGATCAAATGCTCGATCGAGATCTAACTCTTCATTGTGTTCCTCTACACCGCATGAGTAAAAGCACCACTGTCAAATATTTCGTGAGTCAAATTTCTTTATAGAGACCCACTACTACGCATTCTTGACTCAAATTGGGGGATCAACAACATTGAACTTCACCCACACACATGGACATGACTCTGACACCAATTGAAAGACTTGAGGCACCATCTCAAAAAACTTAATTTTCTTAGTGGAGTTGCCCAAATTTTTATCTATCTAAGACCATCCCCATGTCTAGTCGACGTGAAACGATTTGTTCAACCCAAACCCCTACAAGTTCATGTGCTGAGAATAAAGTTTCACATGATACTCAGGTATATTATAAACCAAGAAAAAAAGAAAAATATAACAACAAAAGAATGACATATTAGTAAAATAGAAGGTTCAAAAGAATATGCACTGTTTGTATAAATGTATAAATGTCATTGCAGAAACATGAGCGACTTGATGGCTAATTTAACTTCTCTTCTTATTTGTTGGAGGAGAATATGCATGTATAGGATCTCTTAACAGAAAAAATTTAAATTCAGTACGTTGTCCTACTAATCCTTGGGGTGGAGCCCATGTGTTAGGTTAATGGTAATATAATATAGTATAATATTTATAGAATATAATAAGTATTTTTCAATAATAGTATATATAAGCCTAGTCTCATTTTGCTCACCGCGTTCATAGACTTCACCACGTCTTGGGAGTCGCTCAGCCGGGTGAGCCATTGGGTCCCACCCGAGGCCCGTCAGAATCAATGACCCAGATGAGTGTGGTGACGGCTGTGACGAAAAACACAGTAAGCCAAAAAAAATTATATGAGCTCACCAATTGCTTGAATCTTCTAAGGGCATAGACAGCCGTCATGACTGCACCAGTGGCGTTAAAAGGATTTTTGATTTGGGGAGACACGTTCATGCATCAATTCAGATGCTCTGTCAAGCACTCAAGAAAAACAAGTAGATAGTGACGAACACAAGATCTTTTTTAATGTCAGCGTAACACGCTAATATTAGACTTTTATTATATTTGATGTAATTAAAAACCATTAAATGTCTAAAATCTAAATTTAAAATATTAAAATATAATTCTTGTACGTGGACATTAAATTAATAAAATATGTTATTATTAAATTATTAAAATCTGATTAAAAGAAGATATTATAAAGTTTTAAATTGAAATTTATGATCCTAATCTTAAATTAATAATATATTAAAATTTTTATATTATTGAATACATTCTAATAACTTTCAAAATTAATCTCCATTTCTTTTCAAATAAAGTATAATCTAGTACTATTATAATCTTTTTTTTACTTTAAATAATCCGTCTTTATTATTAAATATTTGATTTCTAAATAGTATATTGTTTCTACTTATTTTTTTCTTTTTGTGTTTGAGAATTAACAGAGATTTATTGGACAAGTAGAGAAAAATGTAAGAAAAAAAATAAAAAGTGTGTTTGAGAATTAAAAAAAAAAAATTTTCTATTTATTTTTTTAATTAATAAAAAAATGATATTTGACAATGAAATAAGATAAAAACTCCTCGAAAAGTAAGATTCGAATCAATACAACTAGATAGATAAAAGATTATTAACAATCATTAACAACTACCAATTATACTGTAACTCTTAATGAATCTTTTTTATTAAGAATTTTTTTTTGTACGAGCGGCACAATAGAAGGGCACAAATTAGAGCTGATCCTAACTTCAAATGGGCTGCACTACATCCAATTTCAGCAACTTGCACATGCTTTGATGCAAAATCTTTACACGTGCTTCTTCTTTCTCCAATCTTTTCCCTTGGACTGTCTTTGTTTGGTTCTCAGCTTGTAGATAGGTTCCTGTCAAGTCTTCGTTTCGTATTGCCTTTGACCCGCTTGATGAAATGCCCCACCCAACACTAAGCATCACAAGGGCAGTCATCACTTCACTCTCTGCATCATACCAAACTGTCCATCTCCGTCATTTGTGCACTGCCATCAATTACCAACAAAACCCATATTCTTTTAGACCTTCAACCGCAGACCACTGCACTACAGAAGGCCTACAGCTCCTTAGACACTTCCAGTTACCTGGGTCAGACCCGGATGAGTTTATAGTCTCGAAAGCACTGTCCGTCTCCGCCAATCTCAATGCGTTTGATGATGGAAGCCAATCCATGCTTTCTTGCTCAAAAGGAATGTGCCCATGGATGTTGTGGCGACCAACTCTCTGATCAATTTGTATGTCAAGTGTGGATGTGTTGAGGATGCGGAGAGGATATTTTATGATATGCGGGAGAGAGATGTGTACACATGGACTGTTATGGTTTCTGGGTATGTGCTAAATGGCAGAATGAAGAAGGCCATGGAATTGTTTGACGAAATGCCAAGGAGGAATACAGTCTCTTGGAATTCGCTGATCAATGGGTATCAGCTACAAGGTAATGACGAAATGGCTCTTGTATTGTTTAGG
This sequence comes from Agave tequilana, assembly GCA_038442645.1. NCBI lineage: Eukaryota > Viridiplantae > Streptophyta > Magnoliopsida > Asparagales > Asparagaceae > Agave > Agave tequilana. Next base: position 31,834 of record JAVJIF010014465.1, on the reverse strand, counting down.
AGGATAAGACGACAAGGTGAGCCTCCTAATAAGATGACTTTTATTGCGGTTCTCAAGGCATGCGCAGGCCTGGGTAGGTTGTTTGGTGCAGGTATGGGAGTCCATTGTCTCTTGGTGAAGTCATCATGGATTAGTAATGCTGTCGTTGGGTGTACATTGATGGATATGTATGCTAAGCAGGGCGATATGTTAGCTTCTTTTAGAGCTTTCGAAGAGATTAAGGAGCACAATGTAGTCTCGTGGTCCATCTTATTGTCGGGCTTTGCTATGAATGGGAATGGTGTGGATGCGGAGGCAATTTTTAAAGAGATGCCGGAGAAGAATATAGTTTCTTGGAATATTATGATCACTAGCTATGTGCAGAATGGAATGCAAGATAAAGCATTTGGTCTTTTTATTGTTATGTTGAAGGAGGACATAAAACCAAACTGCTTCACCATGACAAGCCTATTAAGTGGGTGTTCGGTTGCTGGCTATGCTGAAAAAGGAAAGGTTTTACATGGGTATGTGATGAAAGTAGGCTTGCAATCAGATACTACTATAAGTAACTCATTGATTACAATGTATGGTGAGCAGGGTAATATTGGAGATGCTCGTCTTGTCTTTGATACAATGCGTTGGCATGATGTGGTTTCGTGGACAGCAATTGTGTCTGCGTGTATCTACAGTGATGATGTAGATGAAGCACGTTATATCTTTGATATGATGCCGGAGAAGAACTTAATATCTTGGAACACAATGATGTTTGGTTATCTTCAGAACAGGAAAGGTATAGAACCCAATTTTTTACATAGGATGAAAAACCTACCTTATTCTGTTGACGATGCACTAATATTCTTCTCTGACATGGAACGATCGAAGATTAAGCCCGACCACTTCTCCTATAATTGTGCACTTACTGCTTGTGCTAATAATGAAGCATTAGAACAGGCCACAGCAATCCATTGCAGGGTCATAAAAAGAGGTTTTGAGTCAGATATAGGAGTAGGCAATGCATTGATTACCGTCTATGGGAAATGTGGGAGCCTCAGTGAAGCAGAAAAGTGCTTTAACAACATGGGCTATCCTGACATGATATCTTGGAATGCCTTGTTGACATGTTATTCACAAAATGGGCGAGGAAATGAAGTCTTGAGATTCTATGGAAAAATGCGGGATTCAGGAGTGAAGCCAAACCACGTCACTTTCATAAGTTTACTCTCGGCTTGCAGCTACACGGGTGAGGTTGAGAAAGGCCAGGAGTTCTTTGATGTAATGGAAAAAGATCACGGCATAAGCCCAAGTAAGGAACACTATACTTGTATGGTAGATCTTCTGGGGCGAGCAGGTCTTCTTTATGAAGCAGAGGCGTTAATCAAGAAGATGCCAGTTGAACCAGATCCAACACTGTGGGGAGCACTATTAGGAGCTTGCAAAATGCATGGAGATCCAGTTCTCGGTAGAAGAGCAGCGGATCAAATCTTTCAGCTGGAACCAAATAACTCTGCTGCTCATGTTGCTCTTGCTGAAACTCTTGCAGCTGCAAAGATGTGGGAAGATGTGGCTGAAGTGCGGGCTATGATAAAGGGAAAGAGGCTTCTGAAAGAACCCGGATGCAGTTGGATCGATGTGAGAAATCGAAAGCATGTGTTCCTATCAGGGGACCATTGCTACTTACAAAAGGATTATATTTATGAAGCTCTCAGTATTTTGTACAATAACATGATAGAAGAACAGTATGCTCCGGATACTGAACTCCTAGATTTTCTGTAGTAGCTATGCCAGTACATCGTTATGGGAATAGCTGGACATAACCAGTTAGCACAGCCACCGATAAAATGATTACAGGCGGCAGTATCACAAACGCTCCAATCGTTGCAAAGAAAACGGAATCATTTCTGCGAGAGACTTCATTCAGGTAAGCTTGCCGCTTGATGTTTCTCTTCTGTGAGATGGTTAAAGAATTCAAGCTTGCTTTCAGCCTTTTGCCTAATGGAAGGCTGAACTCACCATCTCTATCTCCGCTCAGTTCAGAAAGTTGTTCGCGGATTGTAGGCCTTGAAGTGTTACTGTCACTCTCGTAATCTGTCAAGCAAGTGCCTCTAATTATTTAGGAAAATCAAGGCAGTAACAATAGAAGCAGAATCATATGATTTTGAAACTGATGTGCTTACCAGTGCTTGAGGGAGTGGAAGATGTCAGTTGTTCCAAGAGATCCAATTGACTGCGTGCTGAAGACCCTTTGTAATTCACAAACAAAGCATCAGTGTGCATTCCTAAATTGCTGATATAACAGATATAAACAGAAGTTTTATAGTACTATAGGGGACTCTGAGATTTCTGTCAGATATTGTGAATGATTCCAGCTGCTTAATCACTCCGAGGGACTAGAGGCATGAATGCACACAGTTAGCAGCCCTTGCTAGTTTGAGAAACCAGGCTCATGTTGAGATCGTCATTGTTGGAGTTTCTAATACAGCAGTCCTTATGAGACCAACTAGTTTGTGGATGCTCATCAATCATTGAAATGGAAGCCATGATGCCTGATGAATTCAGATCTTAGTTCATTATTTATTGGATCATTTTATTTTCATGAATGTTCTCCATATAATTCTCTGTTTCGAAGGAGGATAGAGGGGCCTGACATAGTGATCATGAGAGCCAACCACTGCGATCATGCCTTGGTAGATGGAGGTGGTGAAAGGGAATCATGGAGAAAACTAAGATTGCGTTGCAGGCGGAACACTGCTATTTTATTATATAGGACAAGGATTGATGCCATGCAAGTGTGTGAATTGCAAGGGCAAAATCACTGAACGATTGAAGCTTTGAATACAGAAGGTAGTCCTTATGCTTCATGTATTCTACTTTATCTTTGTATACGATACTCATTTGATGTAATTTGTTTCATTATGATTTATGACTTATTAAGGAACACAGTGAATTTTGCCCAACTTTTTTCTTGAAAAAGTGTTGTTCTTTCAGTTGGTGATCATTTTCTCAAAGTGCTTGAATTGTCTTTTGATTTCATCAAAAATAGTTAAATACAGTTTTGTAGTTTAAGAACATATAAAAAGACCTCATCATTCAGATGGTGATACTTTTCTTACCATGAAGAGAAGCCCTCTCTTCTCACTAACTAATGTGCCATTAACCAATTCACACCATCACTTTGACATGAATCTAGCTTGAAGTCCTGGTATCAATTAGGAGCAATTTGTCAAATAAAAGGGTTCATGTCATAGAGGAACTTCACCAAAGAAAGAGGAGGCAAACAAAAAGAATCATATTGAAGCAAACTTTGATCCTGTCAAGATCACTTGTGCTTGGATAAAGGAAGAGAAGAAATATCTGACACATGAGATGAAAAACATAATTGAAATTTTTGTTCATTCTGCAGTGAAAAGTATCCTTCTAAACTTAATTGGTATGTTCATAAACAAATTTCTTCGCCAATTGTAGCAGCATCTTGGATCAAATCTTCAGAAACAGTTGTTTATCTGCGAAATGAAATAGGCAAGTTATCTACCTGTTACAGCCGGATCTTCTGAAACTCCCCCAGATTGGGCTGCTGCTTTACAGTAACAAAGATGCTTATCTGAGGTCGCAGGTTTGATGAGAACAGCAGAATGGTTCTTCACTGCAGGCCCCTGTGCAACCTGGAACCTGAGAGAAGCAGCTGGAAGAGAGGAGAAAGGAGCAAATTTCCATGCCATTGATTGGAATCTCTCTCTGAGATTTTGGAATCTTCTTGCTGATATATTATTGTTTTGGTTCCATCCACACAAGGGAGAAGCTGAGCACCACAAATTTCTGGAAATTTGGCCTCCTGAGTTTCGGTGGGCTCCATCAGAGTTAGAAGAAATAGGGGCCAGTAGCCCCATAACTAGTCTGATTCAGACTAGAATTTTCAAGACTCAGACCAAGTTTCGATCAGAACTCAGGCAATCAAATTTTCTGGAACCTCTAAGAATAATCCAACATTGCATAAACGAGTGAAAACCTTTCATTCCAAGGAGCTCCCCTTCAGAGATTTGAAAGAACGCATAGATGCCCTCACAGTGTTGAACATCATAATCAGCTTCAAATCAATGTCATTGCTTGCCATGTAGCATTGCAGCTAGTTACAGTAAGCAGCAATTCTGCTGATCAAACTAAAGAAGAAAGAGAAGCGAAAATACAAGCGAAACAACCAACAAAGAAAGCAAAAATTGCTCTCACAAGAGCCTGTTATTGATTCTTCACTGGCGTAGTTGGTACTGCAGCAGTATACAGGGATCTCAGCTGCCTGTTAATCAACTTGCTGTGATTCAGAGAAATCTGAAGCTCCATATCATCAGCCCACCACTGCTCCAGTCCATGAGCTTCCAGAAACTTCTGCGGCCCCTTCGCCATCACAAACAGCCTCGCCGCCACCTGCGCACCACCTCCCCCATCTCCCCCATTCCCCTTGCTGCTCACACTCCCATCTTTCCCCTCTACAACAATCTTCCCCTCGCTGGCATCAGAGTAATAGCAACAGATATAGTCACTGTTGTTCACATACAGATTCGGCATCCATTTCTTGATCTCAGTACACATCCTCTTCCCCCCACCACCGCTCTCAAATTCCTGCTCCCCTTCGCCATCGACTGAACCCACATTGTTCGAGGGCAATGCAACCCTCACTCTCCTCCACAGCGACCCGGCCTTCTCCCCGATGCTCCTCACACTCATTGCCAGCGAAACCGAAGGGGGATTGAACAAGTGACACTCAATAAAAACTCCCTCTTTGGCCAACACTTTGCCTACTTGCAGAGCAAACCCGGCACCAAGAGAGTGCCCACCAACGCACACATTCACGCTTCCGAAGCTCTGCACCAGCGATCTCAGCGCCTCGAGAGCTCCATTGAATCGAACAGAGCCCTTGAGGCTCTCCCAGGCGAGGAACCGGAGATCATCCACCAAATCTCTCCTGATTGTTGGGCTCTTGAGCAGTGTGCCCCTGAGAGCCAGAACGGCCCGCGGAGCCCCGCTGGGCCTCATAAAAACGAAATCGGAAATGGCCGCAGACCGATCCCATTCAAGAATAGCCCCGTAAATTGACCCGTCTCGCTCGTCGATGAGGGTCTTTGTGAGCTTGAATTTGAAGGGCTTCCACCATTTTGGGGCAAGGCCGTTCTCTTCGCTTCTCTTATCTTGTCTGTCCAGCTCGAGTAAGTAGACGGCCTGAATGAAGCAGGCTATGACCATTCTCTTGTACTTTGGGTCCTTCCTGCAAAAAAATTAAACCAGTCAATGTATTTTCAAGAAAATTAGGTCGAATAATGAAACTGGGTTGATGGGTAAGTTCTGTCACCAGCTTGATTTGATGAGGTCTCGCCAGTTGGGGGAGGAGAGGTTGCGAGGGCCGCAGACATGGAAGTCGTAGGGGTGTTCGGCTTCAAGCTCTGATGATGGAGGAGACGAGGGCTGCTCTGCATTTGATTTGGGATTCTCCATTTCTTGCATTGTTTGAGTGAAGAACAGAGAGAGAGAGAAGACGAAAAAGAGAAGCAACGGCCAATCAAGAGAGAGAGAAAGAGAGTCCGATGCTCTCTTTATTATTTGATACTGGGGAATTTAGTTCTTCTTGGCTAAGATTAGAAAGCAATTTGGAGACCTTTATTCTGCTCTCTCTCTCTCTCTCTCATCTCTCTCTCACTGGATTCTTGTGTTTGAGGAATTGAGAATTTGAGAGAGAGAGAAGGAATTTTTTTTTATTTTTGGTGTCGGTGATGAAACGTCTGGATGCTGGCTCCGCGTGTGGAGACTCCAACGGTCACATTTTCTTGGTTGCTTCAAATGGAAGGATGATGGCGTAACTGAAAGAAAGTCAATGGGGGAGCGGACGCTACTCGCTCCCTTATTTCCCTACCAACCTTTTGTCGGATTGGAAAATTATTTGCCTACCCTAATTTTTTAAACTGAAATAATTTTTATACCCATCTAGTTTTCCAAATTGTTTTATGTACCCAAAGTTTCTATTTTGCTTGCTTGTTATTCAAAGTAAATCTGATATGAGTAGTAGATTTTTACTGTAAAATAGCTCATGTATTATACTATCTCTACTACTTAATATAAATATCTTTCTTCCTAATAGTTGTCGATTTGTTCTCATCTTTTTTCTTCTTCTAATTACACATGCGTGTTTACATGCTCACATTCTTTTAACTATGAAATAATGATATCGGCATCTACTTCAAATGTCACATATTTAGAATATTTCTTTTAGAAGCAATGGTTGTCATATATTTGAGTGGTTGGATAGAGCAATGGCTAATGTTGAGTGGATGACTATGTTTTCAGGAGTGAGTGTTAAACATTTGTAGGGGGTGGCTTCACATCACACATACCATTGATTAATATGGAATTCAGCAATTTTCAAGGCCCAAACCTTTCAGATTTGAACATTTTTGGTTATCTATGACTGGTTCTAAAGAGGTGATTGACACTGCATGGTTGCAGGAGGGTCATGGGTCTCCAGTTTACAGATTATTTATGAAGAATTCAAGTGTTAAACCCGCTCTTATTGTTTGGAACAAGAATAACATTGGTCATTGCCCTAATCGAGGTCGGGACCTGGAACACAGAGTGAATGCATTACAAGAGGAGGCTTTAGAGGGGCTGATGGGTCATGAGAGTGAAGATTTACGAGTATTATTCAGTGATTTACATAATCATTATCGACTACTTGAGGTGTTCTGGAAGCAAAGATCTCAGTGAATTGACTGCGGGCAGGTGATATGGATGCTACAATTTTTCACTCATCTACAGTGGCAAGAACAGTAAGGAATTTGATCTCTGATGTTGAGACAGATGCAGGTACAATGAAATTGTTGAGGTGTTTAAACAATATTTTAGACAGAAGTGGGGAGTTCATTATGAGAAGCATTCAGGCTTGGATAATTCTTGTATTCTGTTAATTGTGTGAGCTGAAGAGAACATAAATTTGTTCAAGCCATTTTCTGTTGCTGAAGTGTGTGAAGTTGTCAATGATTTGCCTGGAAATAAAGTACCAAGTCCTGATGGCCTAGATGCAGAGCATTATAAAACTTTCTGGCCTACTATTCAGGAGGGTTTCATGAGGGCAGTGGAGCATTTCTACCATACTATCAATTACCTACTCAATGGAGAGTAACATTCATTTCTTTGATTCCTAAAGTGAAGAATCCCAAGAAGTCGAAGGAGTTTCGTCCGATCTCATTGTGTAATGTAAACTACAAAATTATTGCTAATTATTGCTAAGTTGCTGGTGAATAGATTGAAGCCATTGCTGCCTTCTCTAATTTCTGAGGAACAAAGTGCCTTTGTGCAGGGATGATTGATCTCTGATAATGTGTTGTTAGCTCAAGAGATATTTCATTCTGTGGGAAATGAATCAAGATATGGTGGATTGTTGGGTATGAAATTAGATATGGAATGTGCATATGATCTAATGAGATGGGATTTTCTTGAAGTTGTTCTTATATAATTTGGTTTTGATGCCAAATTTATTGCTTTGATAATGGGTTGTATTCGAAAGCCATCATTCTCTGTTCTGGTTAATGGTTCGTCCACTGAATGGTTTTCTTCTTCAGCTAGGTTAAGACAGGGTGACCCATTGTCTTTTAATTTATTTATGTTAGGAAAACGAAGAATTAAAACATGAATTTTTGAACTGAATTAAGATGAGATCTGTTAATAGAATCAACCGGATAATGACTGGAGTGTGTTCTCCTTCCATTGGGGATGAACATGATATATTTACATGTTTAATTCCGTTTTAAAATGAATGAGATATTCAAATCTAAAGTTTACCTAATTCAAAAGCTAAAGGGAACTAAAGATAGCTAAAAACATTTAGTCCCACATTGGATATGTGATGGACAATTGAAGTATATAAATAGAAAAAAATGAGAACAAAGGGTGTGTCCTTTAGGTACTTGGAGATTTTGCGCGCGATTGGGGGGAAACCATGCCCACACGCGTGCGCCGCCGCCCGACCCATGCAATTCTTCTCTCCCTCTTTTTACACTGAAAATCAGATTTAAAAAAAGTCAGATTGAAAATTCAGATTTTTCTACCATGCCCACACGCGTGCGCCGCCGCCCGACCCATGCAATTCTTCTCTCCCTCTTTTTACACTGAAAATCAGATTTAAAAAAAGTCAGATTGAAAATTCAGATTTTTGAAGAAAAATCTGAAACAAGATTCGTTCTGAAAATTCAATAGATTCTTAAATATAACTGTTGTCTGAATCTTTGTCTTCTTAAGACATTAATTCTTCTCTCCCTCCTTTCTCTACAGTGAATAATCCTCCAAAGTTAAGGCAAATATTCTTCCTGAAATTTGTCTTCGTCCTGCTGCATTGAAATCCTGTGAAGGTACTGATTAACTACGGTTCGATCGTACGGTGATTTGATAGTGCTATCCAAATACTGTGAAGGAGTGTTGTATCTTGGGAGACCAGCGTCTAGTAACCCGTTAGCACCGAAGTAAGGGACATAATTTTCTTAAGAAGATTCGCTACATGCGTACCTCACTCCAATTACTGTATAAGTGTAACGCCCCGATCCCAATGATACGGGAACGTCACTGCAACGCATATACGTAGGTCAGATGGTGCCCCCACGTATATACGCTAAGCATAAGTACAACAAGTATCAGAGTACAACACACAGCGTGGTATATTCAATGCCAACTTACAAAAGATAAATACAAAGCTATACAAGTTATGATAAGCGAAAACGCTTTACAAGAGTCCTTTATCACAACCCAGGTCCAAAAAGAACGATATACAATCAAAAATACAAAATGCTCACGAAATGGATGGAGATCCCGTGAACCAAAAGGAAGAGTCTGGCACGAGGACCGGAGCTAATCTGCCTGCTCACTAAAGAAAGCCTGATCTTCGGTGGATGGCTCCACTTCGACCCAGGCCTCGGAATCTGAATATGCAAATCCAAAGGGTCAAGACATATAATAACAAATAAAGGATAGTCAAGTGACATAAGGATCATGAATAAAGGAAATGAAGTTACAATAAATAGCAACGAATAACAAGCGATGTAAACTCAATAAGGTAAGATCATATGCAACAAATCTACAATTAACGTCTTATTATTATTACTTGTCTTACTGTGATATCTAGCTATGTGACCCAGCGTCCCAGAGCACATAGATCCATATCCTAGTGAAACAAGGTTGTTATTGGAAACAGCGGTTGTATCGACGAACTATGTTTACAGTGTGTCCCGTGCATGCCCGGGACCACGGCCCAGTATTGTTCCGTTGCTTGAAGACGGAACCTGCCGCTAGGCTAACAGGAGGGTCTTATGTATGCCCTTGTCATGACAGGAAACAGGAAAGGGAGGAAGCACTCCCCTCGGTCCCCTGGAGTACCGCAGGTAAGACCGGAAAATATAGTGCACAACCTAATACCACTGTAAACACGAACACATATCGATATTCCGCATATTTCCCCCGACCCATGTGTAAGTTGGTGCTTTTTATGTAAGAGTCAAGTGTATCATGCTTAGTTTTAAGGGATAGCATGATAAGTGGTGATATTATTGTTTAACATGTCATGGAACGAGTATATGCAATAATAAATCATGAGGTAACAAGAGATACATCCATCCAGTAATAGGTCATGTAGAGCCAGTATTGAAGCATGAACAAGCAAGATATAATACACATGTATCAAGTATAAGAACCAAATTCAGAACAGAAATTAACTATGACACACAGTTAGGATTAGTCGACTAGGGGTAAGGGTTAGTCGACTAATACTGGGATACAGAGAGTTAGAATTCTGTTTCAGGGAAAATTAGTCGACTAGGGTAGGAAAGTTAGTCGACTAATAGGGAGTTATAGTCGACTGATGGACACTTAAGTCGACTAAGTCATGCTGATACAGAAAGTTGGGTTTCTGATCCAGGAAGGATTAGTCGACTAGGTGGATTCAGGAGTCGACTAATATGGGTTTCCAGAGAGTTTACTAGTCGACTGATATTTTGGGCAAGTCGACTAATGCTGTGTTTTCCAGAAAAACTAAATTTCAGCTAAGTGTTCTAGTCGACTAGGTCTTATGGTAAGTCGACTAATAGTGGGGAAAATCAGTGTACAGGACAGAAATTCTGGAAACGTGTTTGATGGCTAAATTCCTGGTTTTTAGGTGACCTATGTGTACAAGAAGTGTAAACACAGTGCTCTAAGGCTAATACAAGTCTTGGTGTGTGAATTACTCTCTTGGAATGGTTGGATTTGAGCTTAGATGACCTAAAAATAGGATTTTTAGTGTGCAAGTGAACAAAGATTTCTACTTCAAGTATGTGATGTGTGAACTAGGTCTTGGTGAGTAAGAACTCACTTGGAGGGGTCAAATCTGAAGCTCGATCCAAGGATGGAGGTGTTGGCTCCAATCCACAACTTGTAGTTGAAGCTAGGTTGAAGGATTCTCCCTTGGAGTTGCCTTGATGAAGCCTTGGGGAATCTCTTGTGATCTTGAGGTGGAAGTGAAGGGATTGGGTGCTTGGAGTTAGGGTTCTTGCTAGAGGGAGAAGGGGATTGTGGAGCTACTCTTCTCTTGTGAAGAAATGAGGAAGAAAGGGTTTAAAGTGAAAAGAGAAATCTTATATAGGATTTAGGATTTGCAAAGAGAGTGGAATTATAGGAAATGAGAGGGGGTTTTGTGCAAAAAGGGGGGTGAGGTGAGTGTCCTCTCCTTGGCCACTTGGCCGGCTGTGGGAGAGGGAGAGAGTGAGTGGGGTTAGGTGAAGTGATGAGTGGGAAATGAGGTGGAAATGAAGTGGAATTTGGATTTTTGCAATTTTTGAAAAAAGGTCCGAATTTCAAGTATCTCGGATTGGTCTGAAAATTTTACCAAAAATCAAGAATAAGATTTTAAGACTCATGGTGAAATTCGTTTGAAGAAATAATTTGTAGTTTTAAAATTAAAAATCCCGGAATCAGTCACCTGCCGACTCAGTTGGAATTTTCATAAATTTATAAAATCTCCAGAAAAAGAGTGTAGGTTGAAAATATGATTCTAAGGAATAATGCCTAAAGGATCATCTAGAAATTCCTAACTGTTTGTGAGTTAAAAATCCTGGAATCGGTCAGCGGCACTGGCCGACACCGGTTTCGGAGAAATTCATTTTAATTCCAGAAAATTCCAGAAAATCACATAAAATCTAAAATATTGGAAAATGATATTTGGAATTGAAATTGGTCAAATACGGATGGTAAATCGGAAAATACGATCGAAAGACTGAATACGTAACTAGGTACGTATTCCGGGAGAGGGGTATTACAATCTACCCACCTTACAAAAATTTCGTCCTCGAAATTTCATAAGGTGAAGGATAACAGGAAAAGCAACAGATAGATATGGATACAAGGAAAGATAACGGTAAAGAAGAGTAGAAGAAAAGAGTCTTACCCAATCAAGGTGTGAAGAGTTGAGGATAACGCTCCCGGATAACGTCCTCACGCTCCCAAGTGGCCTCTCCTGGCGCATGCCTGTTCCATGACACCAATACCAATGGAATAGCTCTGTTCTTCAGTGTCTTGACACTCCTATCCAGAATGGCCAACGGCTGCTCTTGGTATGATAAATCCGGTTGTAGCTCCAGCTCGGAATGATCCAGGATATGGCTGTCATCCCTGACATACTTCCTCAACTGAGACACGTGGAAGACATTATGCACCCCGTCCAAAGAAGGCGGTAATGCCAACCTATAGGACACATCTCCCACACGATCCAGGATCTCGAATGGGCCAATATACCTTGGACTCAGCTTCCCACGAGCACCGAACCGGATCACTCCTCTGGTAGGTGATATCCTCAAGAAGACATGATCTCCAACCTGGAACTCCAATGGCCTTCTCTGAGTGTCTGCCTAACTCTTCTGCCTACTCTGAGCAGCCCTGAGATGATTTCTGATAACCCTGACTTTCTCCGTAGTCTGCATCAGAATCTCTGGTCCCGAAAGACTCCTCTCACCGACTTCATCCCAACAAATCGGTGATCGGCACTTCCTACCATACAATGCCTCAAAGGGTGCCATCTTAATACTTGCCTGGTAGCTGTTGTTATATGAAAACTCAGCCAAGTGAAGATGGTCTTCCCAAGATCCCTCAAAGTCAATCATGCAAGCCCTCAACATATCTTCAAGGATCTGGATAGTCCTCTCAGATTGTCCGTCTGTCTGAGGATGATAAGAAGTACTGAATTTCAGACGAGTTCCCAGACTTTCTTGGAGACTCTCCCAGAAATGAGATCTGAATCTGGTGTCTCTATCTGACACAATACTAACTGGAACTCCATGCAGACGAACCACCTCCTTCATATACTTATCTGCCAGAACCTCTGTCGACTGGCCTACCCTGAATGGTATGAAGTGAGCTGACTTGGTGAGGCGATCAACTATCACCCACACCGCATTATTACCCCTGGGACTCCGCGGCAATGCCGTCACGAAGTCCATGGTGATGTGCTCCCATTTCCACTCGGGTATCGGCAAAGGTTGAAGAAGTCCAGCTGGTCTCTGATGCTCGATCTTTATCTGCTGGCAAACCAAGCACTTAGCAACAAACTGGGCTATCTCCCTCTTCATGGCATTCCACCAAAAGTGCTTCTTCAGGTCCTGGTACATCTTGTTTCCCCAGGGTGTATAGAATAAGCTGAACTGTGTGCTTCCTCCAAAATCTTCTGTCTGACTTCTCCTCGGGGAACACAAAGTCTATCACCAAAATACAATGCACCATCAGGGTGAATGCAGATATCCGACCTCAATCCAGCCTCCACCTGAGCTCTGAATGTCTGCAATCTGGGGTCCTCCATCTGAGCTTCCTTGATCTCCTCTATCAATAATGACTGGATCTGTAAAGTCATAAGCTGCCCTGCCTTATCACCTCCTTGCACTAACATCAAATCCAATCTGATGAATTCCTGAATCAACTCCCTCTGCTGTGTGAGGTGGACTAGCACTCTGTTCTCTGGCATCCTGCTCAGTGCATCAGGAACGGTATTGACTTTGCCTGGATGATACTGCAAGTCAATGTCATAGTCCGTCATAAGCTCCAACCACCTCCTCTGCCTCATATTCAACTCCTTCTGTGAGAAAATATACTTGAGGCTCTTGTGGTCTGTGTATATCAACACTTTGTCTCCCAGAAGGTAGTGTCTCCAGATCTTCAAAGCAAATATCACAGCTGCCAACTCCAAGTCATGAGTTGGGTAATTCCTCTCATGAGGCTTCAACTGCCTAGATGCATATGCTATAACATGATCATGTTGCATAAGCACACACCCCAGGCCTTTACCTGATGCATCACAGAAAATGACCATCCCTCCTCTTCCTGAAGGAGTCCTCAAGATTGGAGCTGTGATAAGCCTCTGCTTCAACTGCTCAAATGCTGCATCACAATCTTCTGTCCATATGTATCTCTCCCCTTTTCTGGTGAGCCTGGTCAACGGAGCTGCAAGTCTAGAGAAATCCTGGACAAAGCGCTTGTAATATCCGGCTAGTCCAAGAAAGCTCTTTATCTCAGTCACCGTCTTCGGAACTGGCCAATTCTGCACTGCCTGGACTTTACTGGGATCAACTGAAATTCCTTCTGCTGAAACTATGTGTCCGAGGAAGGCTATGCTGTCCAACCAGAATTCACACTTGCTCCTTTTGGCATGAAGCTGCTCCTGCTGGAGGGTCTGCAACACAATCCTCAAGTGCTCTGCATGCTCCTTCTCATTCCTTGAATAGATCAGGATGTCATCTATGAATACAACTACAAACTGATCTAGGTAAGGGGAGAACACTCGATTCATCAAGTCCATGAAAACCGCAGGGGCATTGGTGACTCCGAAAGGCATAACTAGAAATTCATAGTGGCCATAACGGGTCCTGAATGCCGTCTTCGGAACATCCTCCTTCTTCACCCTCAGCTGATGGTAACCCGACTGCAAATCTAACTTAGAAAATACACGGGCTCCATGAAGCTGATCAAACAAGTCATCAATCCGGGGCAAGGGATACTTGTTCTTGATGGTGACCTTGTTCAACTCCCTATAATCAATGCAAAGTCTCTTACCACCATCCTTCTTATTCGCCAAGAGTACTGGAGCTCCCCATGGTGAAGTGCTTGGCCGAATCAATCCCTTGTCCGAATACTCCTGCAGCTGCTTCTTCAAGATCTCCAACTCCGTCGGTGCCATCCTGTACGGAGCCTTGGATATAGGAGCTGTCCCTGGAACTGTATCAATGGAGAACTCCACTATCCTCTCCGGTGGAAGTCCTGAAATCTCAGCAAAGACTCCTGGAAATTCATCCCACACTGGCACTCCCTTCAGAACCTCCGAAGTGGTCATCTGAATCTCCTTCTTAGCAGGCTTCACCTCTCCGCTAAACTGGAACTCCGGCTGATGAGGGATTCTGAAATTGATCTTCCTCCCTCTACAGTCGATCACCGCATAGTACTGACTGAGCCAGGTCATGCCTAAGATTACGTCGTACCCTTTGGTGTCTAGTACGAGCATATCTATGGCCAAGGTCTTCCCACAAAGTTCCACTGGACAGTCAGCACAAACTCTAGAAGATACAACTACCCCATTCCCGGTACTTATCTCCCACTTGTGGTCTAAAGCCTTAACAGGTATGGAATGAACAGCCACAAAATGGTCGGAGATATAACAGTGGGATGCACCCGAATCGAAGAGAGCGAGAACAGGTATAGAATGAACTCTGATGTTACCTGTAATCACCTCCTCTGAAGCCTCAGCCTCCTCTGCTGTCAGGTTGTAGGCCTGACCTCTGCCACGCCCTGCTGCTGTCCGGGCTCCTCTCTGCACTGGGCGAGCAACATGCGGTGGAGGAAGGGAAGAGCTCTCCTCATCACCGGTCCCTGGTGCCTCTGCCCAACTGGCCCTGGTAGTGCCCTCTGTCCATTCTGCCCTTGAGGTGCCGGCAAGGCTTGATTAGCAAACCCCATTCTCCTGCGAGGACAGGTCTCCACGGCATGGTCTCGTGCTCCACACACCAAACACCATCCGTTCGCCCTCCGGCAATCCTGCTGAGAGTGTCCTGGTTTCTGGCAAAAGTTGCAGATAAGACCTGGTCGAGCCATCTGGTAAGGAACTGCTCTGAATGGTTGCCTGGCCTGAACCTTCGCTGCCCTGGACGGTCCTCCTCTGCCCACCGGTACAAACGGCCTCTTCATGGCCTGGTTCTCTTGCTTCTTCTGAAACCCACGCTCCACCTCTCGAGCGATGGTGAGAACCTCAGCATAGGTCTTCAGCTGCTGGGGCATCAGAAACATCTGGATCTCCATCTGTAAACCCTGCTGAAACCTGCTTGCCCTCTTCTCTTCATCCGCTATCATGTACGGGGCGAAGCGACTCAGCCTGAGGAATTCTGCAGCATACTCATCCACGGATCTATCCCCCTGTTGAAGCCTGATGAATTGCTCCTCCATGTCCTTCTGAGCAGTGGCGGGAAAGAACCTGCTATAAAAGCTCTTGGAGAACGTATCCCAAGAGATAGGCTCCTTCAAGCGAGCCTCCTCTGCAAGCCACCAAGTCCTGGCTATGTCCTTCAGCTGTATCTTTGCAACCTCCACTTGGTTCTCCTTAGGCACCCTGGCGGCGTTCAACAGATCGGTGGTGTCTGTCAACCACTGTTCAGCCTCCAATGGTCTCTCGACTCCCGTGAATACGGCCGGTTGCAGCCGCCGAAAGTCTGACACGTTCCCAGGCCTTAGCTCCTTCGGAGCTGCCAACTCCTGCCTGAGGAGCTCAGTCTGCTGCTGCTGATTCTCCATCTGCTGTTGCTGGTTTCCCAGCATAGTCTGAATGATCCTCAGGACATCAGCACCCTCTCCTCCTACGGGTCCATTCGGTACTTGCCCGACATTGTTGCGACCCGAACGTCTCTCCATACCGAAAGGGATAAGATCTGGAATTGGAAACAAAGGGAAGGAGTTTAGGATACGAGGATCGAATCAAGGACGAAGTCAAGAAGGACTATATAACTTTGTACATTTGTAGTTGGCATTAGCAAATCACTAGAATTTGCTACTTGGTTGTACTTTTAGGTTTGAGAGCCTAGGCTCTGATACCAACCTGTAACGCCCCGATCCCAATGATACGGGAACGTCACTGCAACGCATATACGTAGGTCAGATGGTGCCCCCACGTATATACGCTAAGCATAAGTACAACAAGTATCAGAGTACAACACACAGCGTGGTATATTCAATGCCAACTTACAAAAGATAAATACAAAGCTATACAAGTTATGATAAGCGAAAACGCTTTACAAGAGTCCTTTATCACAACCCAGGTCCAAAAAGAACGATATACAATCAAAAATACAAAATGCTCACGAAATGGATGGAGATCCCGTGAACCAAAAGGAAGAGTCTGGCACGAGGACCGGAGCTAATCTGCCTGCTCACTAAAGAAAGCCTGATCTTCGGTGGATGGCTCCACTTCGACCCAGGCCTCGGAATCTGAATATGCAAATCCAAAGGGTCAAGACATATAATAACAAATAAAGGATAGTCAAGTGACATAAGGATCATGAATAAAGGAAATGAAGTTACAATAAATAGCAACGAATAACAAGCGATGTAAACTCAATAAGGTAAGATCATATGCAACAAATCTACAATTAACGTCTTATTATTATTACTTGTCTTACTGTGATATCTAGCTATGTGACCCAGCGTCCCAGAGCACATAGATCCATATCCTAGTGAAACAAGGTTGTTATTGGAAACAGCGGTTGTATCGACGAACTATGTTTACAGTGTGTCCCGTGCATGCCCGGGACCACGGCCCAGTATTGTTCCGTTGCTTGAAGACGGAACCTGCCGCTAGGCTAACAGGAGGGTCTTATGTATGCCCTTGTCATGACAGGAAACAGGAAAGGGAGGAAGCACTCCCCTCGGTCCCCTGGAGTACCGCAGGTAAGACCGGAAAATATAGTGCACAACCTAATACCACTGTAAACACGAACACATATCGATATTCCGCATATTTCCCCCGACCCATGTGTAAGTTGGTGCTTTTTATGTAAGAGTCAAGTGTATCATGCTTAGTTTTAAGGGATAGCATGATAAGTGGTGATATTATTGTTTAACATGTCATGGAACGAGTATATGCAATAATAAATCATGAGGTAACAAGAGATACATCCATCCAGTAATAGGTCATGTAGAGCCAGTATTGAAGCATGAACAAGCAAGATATAATACACATGTATCAAGTATAAGAACCAAATTCAGAACAGAAATTAACTATGACACACAGTTAGGATTAGTCGACTAGGGGTAAGGGTTAGTCGACTAATACTGGGATACAGAGAGTTAGAATTCTGTTTCAGGGAAAATTAGTCGACTAGGGTAGGAAGGTTAGTCGACTAATAGGGAGTTATAGTCGACTGATGGACACTTAAGTCGACTAAGTCATGCTGATACAGAAAGTTGGGTTTCTGATCCAGGAAGGATTAGTCGACTAGGTGGATTCAGGAGTCGACTAATATGGGTTTCCAGAGAGTTTACTAGTCGACTGATATTTTGGGCAAGTCGACTAATGCTGTGTTTTCCAGAAAAACTAAATTTCAGCTAAGTGTTCTAGTCGACTAGGTCTTATGGTAAGTCGACTAATAGTGGGGAAAATCAGTGTACAGGACAGAAATTCTGGAAACGTGTTTGATGGCTAAATTCCTGGTTTTTAGGTGACCTATGTGTACAAGAAGTGTAAACACAGTGCTCTAAGGCTAATACAAGTCTTGGTGTGTGAATTACTCTCTTGGAATGGTTGGATTTGAGCTTAGATGACCTAAAAATAGGATTTTTAGTGTGCAAGTGAACAAAGATTTCTACTTCAAGTATGTGATGTGTGAACTAGGTCTTGGTGAGTAAGAACTCACTTGGAGGGGTCAAATCTGAAGCTCGATCCAAGGATGGAGGTGTTGGCTCCAATCCACAACTTGTAGTTGAAGCTAGGTTGAAGGATTCTCCCTTGGAGTTGCCTTGATGAAGCCTTGGGGAATCTCTTGTGATCTTGAGGTGGAAGTGAAGGGATTGGGTGCTTGGAGTTAGGGTTCTTGCTAGAGGGAGAAGGGGATTGTGGAGCTACTCTTCTCTTGTGAAGAAATGAGGAAGAAAGGGTTTAAAGTGAAAAGAGAAATCTTATATAGGATTTAGGATTTGCAAAGAGAGTGGAATTATAGGAAATGAGAGGGGGTTTTGTGCAAAAAGGGGGGTGAGGTGAGTGTCCTCTCCTTGGCCACTTGGCCGGCTGTGGGAGAGGGAGAGAGTGAGTGGGGTTAGGTGAAGTGATGAGTGGGAAATGAGGTGAAAATGAAGTGGAATTTGGATTTTTGCAATTTTGAAAAAAGGTCCGAATTTCAAGTATCTCGGATTGGTCTGAAAATTTTACCAAAAATCAAGAATAAGATTTTAAGACTCATGGTGAAATTCTTTTGAAGAAATAATTTGTAGTTTTAAAATTAAAAATCCCGGAATCAGTCACCTGCCGACTCAGTTGGAATTTTCATAAATTTATAAAATCTCCAGAAAAAGAGTGTAGGTTGAAAATATGATTCTAAGGAATAATGCCTAAAGGACCATCTAGAAATTCCTAACTGTTTGTGAGTTAAAAATCCTGGAATCGGTCAGCGGCACTGGCCGACACCGGTTTCGGAGAAATTCATTTTAATTCCAGAAAATTCCAGAAAATCACATAAAATCTAAAATATTGGAAAATGATATTTGGAATTGAAATTGGTCAAATACGGATGGTAAATCGGAAATACGATCGAAAGACTGAATACGTAACTAGGTACGTATTCCGGGAGAGGGTATTACAATAAGTGAACTAACATTCTTTATACAGGGGTTATACTGAAATATTTATGCTCATAAATATTACTGTATATCGAGACTGACTACTACTAATCTAATTGGTGTTTAACCATGAAAGGTAATTGAAAGGTGGTTCTGTAATTAAGAAAAGTTCTACTGAACGGAAAACCTCCCACCTGATATTCACCGACCTGACCAGTTAGATCGGTGATATTGATTAGTTGTCAGATCGATTCCTACACCTAACAATCTTAAGACAATTAACGTTCTTGAAGTTACTTACTTCTGTTCCGTTTGAATTACAGAAGATGTCTGAGACTAATCAAGACAGTACTAGTAAGACACCAAACATGCAAATTCAGACATTGGTGCATGATCCACTTTCTAACCTAAAGCCAGAGAAGGCAGAAAAATTTGATGGCAGTGAATTCAAGAGGTGACAACAGAAGATGCTCTTCTACTTGACCACTCTGTATTTGGTCAAATTCCTGCAAGCGGATCCACCGGAACCCGGAACTGATCTGGACTCAATCCTTGCAGTTGATGCATAGACGCAAGATGACTTCCTTTGCCGAAACTATATCCTAAATGGACTGGATGACTCTCTTTACAATGTCTACAGTCCAATCACAATGGTAAAGAAGTTATGGATAAGTCTTGATAAGAAGTACAAGACGAAGATGCTGGTACCAAGAAGTTCATCGTGAGATGATTTTTGAAGTAAAAAATGGTGGACAATAAGACTATGATCAGTCAAGTGCAAGAATTTTAACTTATCTTGCACGAGATAGAGGCTGAATGTATGATTCTACCTGAAACTTTTCAGGTTGCTACAATCGTGGAGAAACTTCCACCTGCGTGGAGAGATTTCAAGAACTACCTGAAGCACAAACGCAAGGAGCTAAAGTTGGAGGATCTCATTTGAGGCTTCAAATTGAAGAGGACAACCGTAAGTCCGAGAAAAAGAGCAACAAGAACTCCTATGAATCCAAGGCTAATGTGATCGAAGACTCGAAGGGAAAATCACCTACTTCCAAAGGCTTGAAGCGAAAGAGACTGTCCAAGAGTACAAAGGTAAGGACCAAGAAGGTAAGAACAAGTGCTTCAAGAGAACTTGCTACATCTGCAACAAAGAGGGACACAAGACAAATGAATGTTGCAGTCATCCCAAAAAGAACAAGAAGGCCTATCCATAGGCAAATCTGACCGACCATGTGTCACCAAGCCTATCAGCTGTGGTGCCAGAAGGGAATCTAATAACCAACAATAAGGATTTGTAGGTAGAGATTAGGGCTACTCGGCACATCTGCTCTGAGAAATTATTATTCTCTGAATATCAAAAACTAGAACAAGATGAACAACTCTTCATGTGCAACTCAGCTGTCTCCAAGGTTGAGGGAAAAGGAAAAGTCATCCTGAAGTGGACATCTGGGAAGAAGTTCACTCTGAATGATGTACTACATGTTTCAGATATCCGCAAGAACTTGATCTCTGGATCAATCCTTAGTAAGAAAGGTTTTAGAATGATTTTTGAATCAGATAAATTTGTACTTACTAAGGGTGGGATGTATGTGGGTAAGGGTTATCTTGTTGATACCTATTTAAGGCCAATGTTGCTGTAGTGGACAAAAGTCCGTATATCTGTACCCAAAGCTCATAAATAAAGGAAAATCTTTTGTTTATTTGCTTGAATCTCCTATTTTAAGGCATGCTAGATTATGGCATGTAAATTACAAGTTCTTGCAAAACTTGTCTAATCTAGAATATATTCCTAAACTCAACTTGGAAGAAATTTGCAAGTGTGATATTCGTATTGAAGCCAAGTTCGTAAAAAGTTCATTTCACTCAATTGATCGAAATACAGAACCTTTAGGGTTAATTCATAATGACTTGTGTGACTTGAAATTTGCTCAACAAGAGGCAAAAAAAAGTATTTTATTACTTTTCTTGATGACTGTATAAATTATTGTTATGTGTATCTTCTAAACAGTAAGGATGAGGCAATGAATATGTTTTTAACATATAAATCCGAAGTTGAGAATTAAGTCAACAAGAATGTAAAGATTCTAAAATCCGATCGAGGCGGAGAATATGAATCAAATGAAGTGGGTTATGTGCTAATTTTGGTATAATTCATCAAACTACAGCACCATATACTACTCAGCAAAATGAAGTTGCTGAATGGAAGAACAAAACTTTAAAGGAGATGGTCAATTCCATACTCGTAAGTTCTAGAGCTCCACAAAACTTATTGGGGGAAGCTCTATTAACTGCAAATTATATTCTAAATAGAGTACCCCACAAGAAATTTGGTCTTATATCATTTGAGTTATGACATGGAAGGGCACCTTCGTACTATTACCTCAAAATGTGGGGGTGCCTTGCAAAGGTACTAGCATCACTGTCTAAAAGGACTAAGTTGGGAGTAAAAATAATAGACTGCATATTCATAGACTATGCCTTGAATAGCAGTGCTTATAGATTTCTGGAACATTAATCAGAAATACTAGATATTCATGTAAACATGATTATCGAATCAAGAGATAATGTAGATAATGTGTTCTTTGAAGACATCTTTCCATATAAACGGGAAGAAGATAAGATTTCTAGGAAAAGAACACACAAGATGACATTCAGGGACGAAAGCCCCAAGAAACCAATTGATAATGTAGAAGTTGAACCAAGAAGAAGTCAGAGATCAAGAATCTCAAAATCTTTTGTCCGAATTTCGTAGCATATGCTATTAAAAGTGAGCCTCAAATATTTAAAGAGGCTATGTCAACCCCAGAAGCACAAATGTGAAAAGAAAAAATAAATAGTGAAATAAAATCTATTCTAAGCAATCACACTTGAGAATTGGCCAACTTGCCTCCTGGTAGTAAACCAATTAGGAGTAAGTATATTTTCAAAAAAAATTAAAACTCAATGGATCTATCGATAAGTACAATGCTAGATTAGTAGTCAAGGGTTATCAACAAAAGGAAGGGCTTGACTACTTCGATACTTATTCACCAGTAAGAAAAATAACTTTCATTCGGATGTTAATTGTGATTGCACTATTGCACAACTTAGATGTTCATCAAATGGATGTCAAGACTGCATTCTTAAATGGTGAATTAAATGAAGAAATATACATGGAGCAACCTGAAGGATTTATAGTCAAGGGCCAAGAATACAAAGTATGTAAATTGATAAAATTCTTATACAGTCTAAAGCAGGCTCCAAAATAATGGCAAGAGAAATTCAATAGTGTCATGATCAAAGATGAATTCACTATCAATGAATGCGATAAGTGTGTATACACTAAAACAGTTGGAGATGTATGTATCATTGTTTGTCTATATGTAAATGACATGTTGATACTTGAACTAATATTGAAGTTATTAAGTCCACTAAAAGAATGTTATCCAATAATTTTGATATGAAAGACCTAGGGGATGCTGATGTAATTTTAGGAATTAAGACCATAAGAACACCAGATAGAATCAGTCTATCTCAATCTCACTACGTGGATAAGATGATAGAAAGATTCAAGGAGCATGAGATAAAAGAGAATACAAATCCTTTTCTCCCACACATCCACCTTCGCAAGAATACAGGAACTGGAGTACGACAGTTGGATTTTTCTCAGATTATCGAAAGTCTAATATATTTAAAGAACTGCATTAGACCCGATATTGCTTATGGTATAAGCAAATTAAGCAGATACACTAGTAACCCTAGTGATGATCATTGGACTGCTTTACTACGAGTATTAGGTTACATATCACATACCAAAGAATATGCCTTGAGATATGGACAGTATCCACCTGTACTAGAAGGATATAACGATGCTAATTGGATTACAGATTCTGAAGAATTAAAATCAACTAGCGGATACGTATTTACTCTTGGAGGCGCAACAGTATCCTGAAAATCTTTCTAACAAATATGTATTGCCCGTTTCACAATGGAATCGTAATTCATAACCTTAGACAAGGCTGGAGAAGAAGCAGAATGGCTTTGATAATTTTTAGAAGATATACCATTATGGTCAAAGCTAGTGCACGCCATATGCATTCACTGCGATAATCAAATAACGATATCTAGGACACAAAATTTTATATATAACGGTAAGTCTAGACATATTCGTCGTAGACATAATACCGTTAAGCAGTTGCTCTCAAATAGAATTATCTCTATTGACTTTGTATCGTCAAAGATAATTTAGTGGATCCGTTTACTAAAGTTTTATCTGGAGAGCGTATAAACTGCGTATCGAGGGGAATGAGTCTAAAAACCTAACCTTACCGAGTCAGCTTAATGAAAATCTCACTTAGCGACTGGAGATCCCATGAACTAAGTTCAAGAGGAAAAACTGAAAAACTAGTTATGATTGACTCTGCAAGTAAGCACTTAAGAGCTTGACTCCAATCCATTCCTATGGTGTACCCAAGTTCTTTCTACAAGTAGATTAAGGATAAGCTTAACGCTTTTAATGATGCCTATATCTTGTCATTAAAATAAGTGGGGTAGAATAGACTACTCTTAATAGGACGATCACCTATGTGAGCATAGAGCCGGGTCGGCTCTTTGGGAACCTCTATGGAGACTGTTATTCCCTAAGGATACTCTCTGAAACTAAGAGAAACTAGGGTCAAAATGGACACAACCGAGAATCAAAGTTGATTTTGAAAAGTTACTGTGTGAAGTTTGTTGACTTGGCTTACACTAATGACTGACAGTTTAAGACTTAGTTCACTAATTAGCCAGTAAGTCTGATAAAGTTTTCGCTCTGTAAGGTTCAAGACCTAATTCACCTATCCGGATGCAGTTTTTTTCTAAAGTACCTTTCACTACAGAGTCAGTCTTTTTGTGTGTTAATTCCTTAAATCTTCATTCATTGTGGGGGATGTTGGGAAAAATAAAGAATTAAAATATGAATCTTTGAGCTGAATTAAGGCGAGATCCATTGATAGGTCAACCAGATAATAGCTGGAGTGTGTTCTCCTTCTATTGGGGATGAACGTGATATATTTACATGTTTAATTCCATTTTAGAATGAATGAGATATTCAAGTCTAAAGTTTACCTAATTCAAAAGCTAAAAGGTGCTAAAGGTAGTTAAAAGCATTTAGTCCCATATTGGATATGAGATGGACAATTGAAGTGTATAAATAGAAGAAAATGGGAACAAAGGGTGTACCCTTTGGGTACTTGGAGTTTTGGCGCGCAATTGGGGGGAAACCATGCCCATACGCGCGCGCCCTGGCGCCGGGGCCGGGGCCGGGCGCGGGTTCGGGTCCAACCCAGCCCGGTTCTTTTTGAATTGGGCCACATGGGTTTGGTGCTACAAGCGGGTCCTGACCCGCTCCGCTACCCGCCTGCTGCGCTGCAACGGTTGGAATATTCTACTGCAGCGGTTCCTGTCTGGAACAGTTGTAAAGGTTCAGACAGGAACCGTCGCAACTGTTCTTGGACGACTCTGCCCTCCAAGCAGCTCCTCTCCGTGGATTAAAAGATAGAAAAAAATGCAATTCTTCTCTCCCTCCTTTTACACTAAAGTCAGATCTGAAAAGAATCAAACTAAAATTCAGATTTTTCAAGAAAAATCTGAAGCAAGCTTCGTTCTGAAAATTCAACAGACTCTTAAATAGAACTGTTGTCTGAATCTCTGTCCTTAGACATCAATTCTTCTCTCCCTCCTTTCTCTATAGTGAATAATCATCTAAAGGTAAGCAAATTTTCTTCCTGAAATTTGTCTTCATCCTGTTGCATTAAAATCCTGTGAAGGTACTGATTAACTATGGTTTGACCGTACGGTGATTTGGTAGTGCTATCTAAATACCATGAAGGAGTGTTGTATCTTGAAAGACCGGCGCCTAGTAACCCGTTAGCACTGAAGCGGGGAACGTAATTGTCTTAAGGAGATACGCTACATGTGTACCTCACTCTAATTACTGTATAAGTGAACTAACATTATTTATACATGGGTTATACTGAAATATTTATACTCATAAATATTACTGTATATTGAGACTAACTACTAGTAGTCTAATTGGTGTTTAATCAAGGAAGGTAATTGAAAGATGGTTCTGTAATTAAGGAACGTTCTACTGAACGGAAAACCTCCCACCTGATATTCACCGACCTGACTAATTAGATCGGTGATATTGATTAGACTGTTAAAACGGAGAAGAATTGATGGAGGTTTGACGGGGTATGTTACTGCAGATGGTGAGCGGATGATGTCATTGTTAGACTTATTATGTTTTAAAGTCTAATTTATTTTGGGCCTAATCAAGTCAATTGGATATTTGCACCCGCCCACTTAACCTATGTTGTTTGACCCAATAAAGAATTGATCAAACCTAAATGGTTTGGGTCTAGACACGTTTTCAATTACACTTAGCCATGAGTGTATTTAAATTAGAATGTGGACTCATCACACGTGTGGAACTCGTGTTATAAATCAAGGGCCTAGATCTATGATGAGTTGAACTAGGGTTTCTTGATGCTATATATACCATGAGTAGGGTTCCCTCTCCACCAACAACAATAACTATCTCTCTCTTGGAGGCCTCTCATCTCCTCTAAGAATAAAGAAGAGAACTTGGTGGCTGGAGAGAAGAATCCTCTCCCTTAATTCCGGCGTCTTCAAGCTCGTGCAATTTTCGGCATCCTCGTGTTGGAATCAGGTATGCCTAAACCCTCCTTCCCTTTGATCATGATAAAGAGGCTTACAGTTTATGTGTAGATCTTGTATGGAATAAATTTAGATCTAACAGTCACAGCTTATGTATGATGATGACACAATACTTTGGTGTAAAGATACTAACTCGAAAGTCTCTAAAATGCTCTCGGGTATCAGCGAATATAGAGAGCCTAGTGGTGAATGCGTGAATTTTGATAAGTCTGGCATATTCTTTGGTAAATCAGTTTCAAGAAGAAAAAGAAGTACGATTGCACTGTTATGTTCCATGAAGAAGAGGGTGTCGCCATTGAAATATTTGGGGCACCTGTTGGGATGTCAGATATTCTACCTTGTTGCTTTGAAGAATTACTGGGTAAAGGCAGGAAAAAGGTTAGTACATGGAAGGCCAGTGCTCTTTCTTTTGCTGGATGTATCACTCTTCCTCAATCAATTTTACAATCTATTCATGTGTATCTGTTGTCTGCTCCTTGGGTACCAAAAGGAGTTGTAGCAAAGTTAGAACAATAATTTCAAAATTTTCTCTGGAGTAAATCAGGTTCACATAGAGGAATGACCATGGGTTCTTACTTCTTGGGATGTACTCACTTTTCAAAAGAGGAAGGAGGACTTGGGCTTCGAAGTCTGCAACAGTTTCATGAGACTTTCCTTGCTAAACAACAGGTCAGGGTTGCAACTAAGCCCTCTAACATTTGGGTTGATGTAATCAGGAGAAAGTATCAAGTTACAACATCAGTGGAGGATGTGAGGCACTCTCGGTCATCTTCGCTGGCATGGCGAGCTGCAGGTTCTAGGAATAACTTGTTTCAGAAGGATTCACATGGAGTTTGGGTTCAGGTGAACACATAAATGTGTGCCAGAAAGATACATGTGTGACTGTTGATGCCAATTTAAATGGTCTCTCTGTTAAAGAACTAAAGGTAACAAGGTTGAAGGAGTGGGATGTTTCTCTGCTAGCAAATTACTTTGGTGACAGTTTTAAAGGGAAAGTTTACAAACTGCTACGTGAATGATATTGAGCATACTTAGTTACAGGATAGAACTCATTAGAGAATTTTGCAGTTAAAGATGCTTATATGAAATTGATCCAGAATCGGTGACCACTTTGGAATAGACAGTCAAATTGTCATTGGATTTGGTCTATTGCTGCTTCATATCGAATTCGAGTCTGGTTGTAGAGAATTAGTTGTAGTTCTCTTCTAACTAAGGATTTGTTTCAGAGGAGTGGTATGAATGTGACTTGAGATGCCCCACATGTAGGCTCTATGATAAAAATTTGAAAGATTTAAGGGGGGAACTCTTAATGGCTGTTGCTGTTTACCTTAGTGCAACAACGGTTATGGAGATAGAGATGTGTGCATTGTGGGAAGGACTCAAGTTTGCTAGCCTTCATTTCTTTAGATTATTCATGATGGGCTGAAGGTGATCATTCTCGAAACAACAACAACAACAACTAAGCTATTCGTCCCAAGTATTTGGGGGTAGGCTACATAAACCAAAAGAGAATTACGCCAGATCGCGGACATGGATCAACTTTCTCCATTGATTCCTATCGAGCAATATGTCTTCACTAAGACCTTTAGCCTCTATATCTTTCCGTATTACCTCCATCCATATTTTCTTCGGTCTCCCGTACTCTTTTAACTTACCCTAAATTGATACGATCTACTCGCCGAACTGGCGCATCTGTAAATCTACGTCGCATATGATCAAACCATCGTAGGCTGTTTTCTCTCATCTTCTCTTCCATGGAGGCTACACCTATCTTAATACGAATATCCTCATTTCTCATCTTATCTCTCCGCGTGTTACCACACATCCAATAAAGCCTGTGCATCTCTGTTACACTCATTTTCTAAGCATGATGTCTCTTTATGACCCAACATTATGTGCCATATAACAAAGCTGGCCTAATAGCAGTCTGATAAAATTTTTCCTTTAGCCATAACAGAATATTCTCGAAATATAATTAAATTGATAAAGCAAATTTCTTCTTTTGTGGATGGTCTCCACTGATTGAAGATGCCAGGTTATTGATACAAATCCCAATATCGAGTCGACTGTTTGCCATTTACTGTGAAGGAAACTCTTGTGCTGATTTTGGTGCTAATTTCTGTAGGATGGTAGGTCTTGATTTTTGCTTTATCAGATTTTCCTGTAAGATTATGAAATTTATCTCTAGAGGTACATTAAGAAATAATGTATTCTTTTGGATTATCAAAAAAAATACTTCAAATGTATCTGCTGAAGTAAATTGTGTGCAGTGAGAATGACAAAAAAAAAAAGTCTCTTTCAATTCTCAAGTATTTGTTATTATTCTTCATGTTAGGGAAGTGAAAAAGACAAACATACACCATCCACATTCCACAAGAGAGGCAATTTTTTTCTTTTCTTTTAATCACACATGCCAAAAATTTAGTTGGGTTTAACAATAATTCATATCTCATATATGTCAGTATTGGTTATAAAATTAATTCGAGTTGGGAACCTTGGCTACAGAAGTAATCTTGAAACCAGATGGGTATCGAAATAAATGAATCTCAAATTTTGGGTACAAAAAAAATTTAGTTAGCTGGTTAGCTCCTGGTCCAACCTGGCATCAAATCCATACTGGGTTGCATGTGGGGACATCAAGTGGTTTTACTTCCAGGCTAAGGGTAAGAGAAGAGAGCAAAGAGAGAGTCTTTAGCTAGCCTTCGTGCCCGTGCAATAATGCACGTGCTTCAAAGAAAAAAAAAATGGATTAATTAGCTGAAGAAGAAATGCAGCTTGAGAGGGCAAAACGATGTAAGCTGGCCTTGAATCATGAAACTCCCCCAACTCAATTTGTTACTCTATAATTGAGGTAGGTCTCAAAGTCCCTCATTATCACTATTAGATCAGAAAATATATTTTCTCGATTTTCATGGAGACTTGAGAGATTCTCTACAATGTTAGGATTTTATTTAAAATAGTATTAAAGGCCATCTTCAACCCATTACTTTAAAACAGAGTTAGTTTTCCACTAAAAGAGAGTTGGTGTCACATCAAATTTCTCCTTCAACTCCAACCCATTGCACCAATTCTTACTCTAAAAAAATTTTCTTTTTATATTTTTTTTATCAATTCTCAACAATTAATTTATTTCACTAATAGTATTTTTATATATTAATTAACTTATTAGTGCACTAATATATTTTATTATTTAATCAACCAATAAAAGTAATAAATTAATAAATTTCATTTAATTAACTAAAGGAGTAGCTAGAGGAGTAGTATGTTAACAATTAAGTTCCAGAGCCTTTCACGGGGAACTCGGGCTCACTTTTGATTACATATAGTGTGTTAACAATTAAGTTTTAAATTCCGCATCCTTCATCATTAGATTAACACTACACCTATTCAACCCCCCCTCTGGGTGTACTTTTAACCCACGTTCTGCTGCATTGCCCTGCAGTCAAAGGAATTTGAAGTAGCCTGAAATCACATTTTAATACCACCGGTGGAGAAAATCTTAGTCTGGTGGTCGAGCGATGGCTAAATACGAGAGGTGGAAATGCGGATAATTTTGTAGCTGGAGCTAATATGATGTGGTGGGTGTGGAAATGGCAGGGGAAATAGGTTTTCGAGAGAATCCCATTCTGAGTGGATACTATAGAGCTACAACAGCTGTTGTGTATGCTCAACACAATACAACAAAGAAGGCAGGTACTGAACTCACCCAGCACGCTTGGCAACCTCCAGATCCATAGGTGACCAAAATCAATGTTGATGTGAGCGTTGGTCGGAGATCCTCGTATGCTGCAGTCATTGGGAGGGACACAGCCGAGCGGGTGTTGCTCTCGACAAAGTTTGTCAACTCCACTGACCCACTGCTAGCCAAGGCTAAAGTTATTTTGCTTGAACTTTGATTGGCAGTCGATAGAGCGAGTAAGCATTGTGTCGTTGCTAGCGACGTAAATATTCTTGTGCAGTGTATTAAGAATGCTCTTTCCTCCACCCTATGGCGAGCAGGATACATTGTCAATAAATGCCGGCATATCCTCCGTTCTTATACACATATGGGACTGAAATTTGGCAGAAGAAACACCAATACTGAAACACACAAGATTGGTCGCCGATGTCTGAATACCAACTTATATGATAATTGGTTGTATGATGATCTATCTCAGCTGAGGAGTTTTGTATCACTGTGAATAACAATTGCTCCGACTTTCATTAAAAAAACACAATAAAAAGAAAAATTATTATTACGAGCACCGAAAAGGTACTCTTTATTCTAAAATTCAAACACATGAACCAAAACAGTCAGGTACATGACATAGCACACGGTAAACATTTGAAACTCACACAAGATCAAACCCCATGGCTTCTAGTATCGGCACGGCTTGAGCGGTCCTCCACAGAGGCACCTATTGTGGGCGAAAGCAGTCGCATTGAAGTTCTTCATCAATCCCCCAGTGGGTATGCGCCCACACAACCTGTTGTAGCTGAAATCAAGAATCCTCAGCATCCGTAGCTCTGATATCTGCTGCTGGATTCCCCCATATATCCTGTTGTGGCTCAAGTTGAGTGCCTGCAGCCTCAGAGGGAACTCCACACTCGACAGGCCAAACACCAGCCTGTTTCCAGCAAGGTTCACCTCTTCCAGAGTCCCATTCTCCCCAAACAAGAACGCTGCGTCTCCGGCGAGCCGGTTGCCCGAGAGGTTGATGACCGCGAGGCTCTTGCTGAAACAGTCCGGGATGGACCCGACGAGATCGTTGCCGCTGAGCCGGAGAGCGCGGAGTTTCTGCAAGTTGCAGAGGGTGTTTGGAACGGTGCCGGTGAGGGAAGTGTTGGAAATGGCGAGGGTGGTGAGGTTGGTGAGGTCGCCGATGGAGGGAGGGATGGATCCGGTGACGCGCGCGTGGAAGATGAGGAGGACGCGGAGGGAGGAGAGGCGGCCGACCGAGGGGAGATGGGGCCGGAGATGTCGCGGGACGACAGGATTAAGAGGTGGGTGACACCGCCGCCGGTCTTGGAGTCGCACATGACGCCCTTCCAGACGCAGCAGTCTTCGGACGCGTTCCAGGAGGCCAAGGAGGGAGGGTCGCCGAAGGAGCGCTTCATGTCGAGGAGCGCGGCGGCCTGGTTCTCGGGGCAGTCGGAGGCTAGGGAGTGAAGAGGGTGTGTTGAGGATACAAGGAGGAGGAGAAAAGAGAGTGAGAACAGTGAAGATGGAGTGAAGAAGAACATTGTGGCTATTTGTTTTGTGAATGGGGATCAATTAGTGTTTTGGTGATGGAGATGGGGCTTCTTCAAAGGGCCATTTAAAGAGACTTTGGCGGGTGGGTGTATTCAATTCCTGTGGATGTTATAGTAGTCATTAGTGTGGCTGTAATTAAGGTATTTAATCAACTCATCCATTGGTTTTTGTACGAGGAAGTGTCATTGCCACGCGGAATCGTACAGAGAGTGGCAATCTATGGGAGACATTAGTTCTGAATTTTTTCCAAACCAGCACCTACAACTGGTAGGAATTTTTTTTTCTTTTTTTATCAGGTGTGTGTATAACTAAATTTAATTGAATATAAGTTAAAATATCTAAAAATTAGCTAGTAAATGTTTTGAAATCTATGATAGAATGTTTAAAAGTTGGTCTGTAAACAAAGAATATTATTAATAAGAAAACAAGAAACAAAATGAATGGTAATAAGACTCAAGGCTTGAACTTTGGACTCCCAAAATAAAATTTCACAATCAAACATCTAGAATCAAATATATTATATTTAAGAAGAAAATATATTTAACTTCGGCAGTATTACATAAAAATATTATTATTTAATATAAACTTTTAAAGGTTTTTTTTAAGAATTGAGTGATGGGGTCCTCTCCAACTCGGCGCTACCTAGATCCATCGCAATGTCTCTGGCCCCTTGGTAACTTGGTTCGCCCTATCTTTGATAGGCTGAGTGAGAGGAGTTTGATAAGATAATTGTTAGAAAACGTGGAATTTCAAGTGACTCTTTGAGCTGAATTGAGGCGTGTTTTATTGTTAGAATCACACGGATGATGATTGGAATATGTTCTCCTTCTATTGTAAATGAACGCGATATATTCACATGTTCAATTCTGTTTCCGAGTTAATGAGATATTCAAGTCGGAAGTTAGCCTAATTCAATAGTTAAATGAGACCAAAAAAATGTAAAATCTCTTTAGTCCCACATTAGATATAGTACGTTAAATATAGTGTAGCAAGTTGAGGGGTTTAAATATGAAAAAATAAGAAATAAGAGTGTGCTTTTTACGGTCATTTTTTTTACAGAGATTATGC
>JAVJIF010014464.1:10000-43054 GCA_038442645.1 Agave tequilana | reverse complement strand
ATATATATATATTGGCTGAAAGTTTGACTTTTGGACAAACTTCCTGAGTAAGAGTAGAAACAAGTTTAATTAGTAGTAATTGTACATATAAACTATGTAATACTACTCCTGGCTCTTTAAAACAATGTTTTCTTCCTGTTTAGGTCATATTCGGCTCTTATAAGTCCTAGTTGAAGCCAATCGGGGCTGAAATTGTGACTCTTGATCAATTTTTTCAATTAAAACTATAAACAAGTTTAGTAAGTTCAGGCTAATCGGGACTGAACGTTGGACTTTTTGCTGAACTTTTCAATTAACATTAGAAATAAGGTTAATTAGCACCAATTATACATTAAAACTATGCAATACTACTCCTGACTCTTTAAAATCATATTTTCTCTCTGTTAGGTCATATTCAGCTCATATAAGGCTTAGTTCAGGCCAATCGGGACAGAAAGTCTGACTTTGGTCAAACTTTTCAATTTAGACTAGAAATAAGTTTAATTAGTAGTAACTGTACATAAAAACTATGTAATAATACTCCTAGTTCTTGAAAATCGCATTTTCTCCCCGATTGGGCCCTTTTCGGCTCTTATATGACCTAGTTCAGGCCAATCGGGGCTGAACGTTTGACTTTTGGTCAAACTTCCAAATTAATACTAGAAACATGATAAAATAGCAGTAATTTTACATAGAAACTATGTAATACAACTCTCAGCTCTTGAAAATCATGTTTTCCTCTGATCTGGCCCCTTTTTAGCTCTTATATGGCCTAGTTTAGGTCAATCGGGGCTAAAAATTTGATTTCTTAAAAAAAATCCAAATTAAGAATAGAAACAAGTTTAATTAATTGAAATTATATAAAAAAACTATGTGATACAATTCTCGGCTCTTGAAACCATGTTTTCTCCCTGTCTGGGGCCTATTTGGCTCTTATAAGACCAGTTCAGACCAATTGGGGTTGAAAGCTTGACTTTTAGTTAAACTTCCCAATTAAAATTTGAACCCAAGTTATTTAGTAGTAATTGTACATAGAAACTACGTAATAACACTTTAAGCTATTGAAAACCATATTTCCTCCCATTTAGGCAAATTTCCGCTCTTATAAGACGTAGTTATAGTTCAGGCTAATAAGGATGAAGATTTGACTTTTGGTCAAACTTCTAAATTAAACTTGAAACAGGTTTAATTAGTAGTAATTATATAAAATTATAATGTAATACTACTCTCGGCTCTTAAAAACTGCATTTTCTCCCCGTTTGGACCCTATTCAGCTTTGATAAGGCCTAGTTCAGGCAAATCAGGACTTTAAAGTTTGACTTTTTGTCAAATTTCTCAATCAATATTAGAAACAAGGTTAATCAGTGATACTTGTACATAAAAACTTTGTAATACCATTCATGGCCCTTGAAACCATATTTTTCTCCTATTTGGTCCCTAACTCGGCTCTTATAAGACCTCGTTCAGGCCAACCTTGAAAACCATGTTTTACTACTAATTAATTTTGTTTCTAGTGTTAATTGGAAAGTTTGACCTAGAGTCAAACTTTTAGCCCCGATTGGCCTTAATTAGGGAATATAAGAGCTGATTAGGGCCCAAACGGGAAAAAATGAGGTTTTCAAGAGCGAGAGTAGTATTACATAGTTTTTATGTGCAATTACCACTAATTAAACTATTTTCTAATCTTAATATGAAAGTTTGACCAAAACCCAAACTTTCGGTTCTTATTGGCCTGAACTAGGCCTTATAAGATCTGAATGGGGCTAAACGGAAGAAAAACATGGTTTTCAAGTGCTGAGAGTGGATTATAGAGTTTCTATGCACAATTATTACTAATTAACCTTGTTTCTTATGTTAATTAGGAATTTTGATCACAAGTCAAACTTTCATTCCTGATTGGCCTGAACTAGTCCTCATAAGAGCCAATTAGGGCTCAACGAGGTTTTCAAGAGCCAAGAGTAGTAATACATAGTTTTTATATATAATTACTATTAATTAAACAAATTTCTACTAATTGG
This sequence comes from Agave tequilana, assembly GCA_038442645.1. Taxonomy (NCBI): domain Eukaryota; kingdom Viridiplantae; phylum Streptophyta; class Magnoliopsida; order Asparagales; family Asparagaceae; genus Agave; species Agave tequilana. The sequence continues at coordinate 41,057 of JAVJIF010014464.1, read as the reverse complement.
AAAGTTTTACTAAAAGTCAAACTTTCAACCCTGTTAACCTGAATTAGGCCTTATAAGAGCCAATTAGGGTCCAAACGGGAAGAAAATGAGGTTTTTAAGTGCCGGAAGTAGTATGACATAGTTTCATGTATAATTACTACTAATTAAACTAGTTTCCAGTCTTAATTAGGAGTTTAGTAAAAGTTAAACTTTCAACCCCAATTGGCCTGAATTAGGCCTTATAAGAGCCGATTAGGGCCTAAACGAGGAGAAAACGTGATTTTCAAGAGCCCATAGTAGTATGACAGTGTTTTTATATATAATTACTACTAATTAAACTTGTTTCTAGTTTTTATTGGGAAGTTTGACCAATAATCAAACTTTCAACACCGATTGGCCTGAACTAGGCCTTATAAGAGCCGAATGGGACCAAACGGGAGGAAAACATGGTTTTTAAGGGCCGTCAATGGTATTACTTAGTTTCTATGTACAATTAATACTAATTAACCTTGTCTCTAGTAAGTTCGACCAAAAGTTGTTTCAGCCCCAATTGGCCTGAACCAGTCCTTATAATAGCCGCCCAAACGAGGAGAAAATAAAGTTTTCAAGAGCTAAGAGTATTAATACATAGTTTTTTTGCATAATTACTACGATTAAACTAGTTTCTAGTCTTAATTGGAAAGTTTTATCAAAAATCAAACTTTCTGCCCCGATTGGCCTGGACTAGGCTTTATAATAGCCGAATAGGAACCAAATGGGAGGAAAATATGATTTTCAAGGGTCGTGAATGGTATTGCATAGTTCTATGTACAATTACTTCTGATTAACCTAATTTCTATTGTTAATTTGGAAGCTTAACCAAAAGTCAAACTTTAAAGCCCTGTTAACCTAAACTAGGCCTTATTAGAGCTGAATAGGGTCCAAATGGGAGAGAAAATGTAGTTTTCAAGAGCAGCGAGTAGTATTACATAGTTTTTATGTATAATTCCTACTAATTAAACTTGTTTCTAGTCTTAATTGGAAAGTTTGACCAAATTTAGACTTTCTGTCCCGATTGCCCTAAATTAGGCCTTATATGAGCCAAATATGACCTAAATAGAGATAAAACATGATTTTAAAGCGCCAGGAGTATTATTACATAGTTTCTATGTACAATTGTGGCTAATTAATCTTGTTTCTAGTGTTAATTGGAAAATTTGACAAAGAGTCAAATGTTCAGCCCTGATTGGCTTGAACTAGGCCTTATAAGAGCCGAAAAGGGCCAAATCGGGGAGAAACTAGGGTTTTCAAGAGCTGGGAGTAGTATTACATAATTTTTATGTATAATTCTACTAATTAAACTTGTTTCTGGCCTTAATTGGAGATTTTGATCAAAAGTCACTCTTTCCGCCCAGATTAGCCTAAGCTAGGCCTTTAAAAAGTCGAATATGACCTAAATAGGGAGAAAATATTATTTAGGAGCTAGGAGTAGTATTACATAGTTTCTATATACAATTACAACTAATTAATTTGTTTCTACTATTAATCAGCAAGTTCGTATAAAAGTCAAATTTTCAGGCTCGGTTGGCCTGAACTAGGCATTATAAGAGCAGAATAAGACTCAAACAAGGAGAAAACATACTTTCAAGAGCCGGGAGTAGTATTACATAGTTTTATGTATACTTACTATTAATTAAACTTGTTTCTATACTTTATTGGGAAGTTTAATAAAAAGTCAAATCTTCAGCCCCAATTGGCCTGAACTAGGCATTAGAAAAGCCGAATAGAGCTCAAACAAGGAGAAAATATCTTTTCAAGAGCCGAGAGTAGTACTACATAGTTTTCATGTAAAATTACTATTAATTAAATTTGTTTCTATTCTTAATAGGGAAGTTTGACCAAAAGTCAAATCTTCAGCCCCGACTGGCCTCAACTGGGCATTATAAGAGCCGAACATGACCCAAACGAGAGGGAAATATGATTTTCAAGAGACGAGAGTGGTATTACATAGTTTCTATATGCAATTACTACTAAATAACCTTGTTTCTAGTGTTAACTAGTTTAACTTGTTTTAGGATTATTTGAGAATTTTTGCCAAAAGTCAAATTTCAGCCCTGATTGGCCTGAACTAGGCCTTATAAGAGACGATGGGGACAAACTGGAGGAAAACAAGGTTAAAAGGGACGTGAATGGTATTACATAGTTTCTATGTATAATTACTACTAATTAACTTTGTTTCTAGTGTTAATTGGAAAGTTTGACCTAGAGTCACAGCCCCGATTGGCCTGAACTAGGCAATATAGAGCTGATTAGGGCCCAAACGGGATAAAAATGAGGTTTTCAAGAGCCGAGAGTAGTATGACATAGTTTTTATGTGCAATTACCACTAATTAAACTATTTTCTAGTCTCAATATGAAAGTTTGACCAAAACCCAAACCTTCAGTTCTTATTAGCCTGAACTAGGCCTTATAAGAGCTGAATGGGGCCAAACGGGAGAAAAACATGATTTTCAAGTGCTGGGAGTGGATTATAGGTTTCTATGCACAATTATTACTAATTAATCTTGTTTCTTATGTTAATTTAGAATTTTGATCAAAAGTCAAACTTTCAGTCCTGATTGGCCTGAACTAGGCCTTGTAAGAGCCGATTAGGGATCAAACAATATTTTTAAGAGCCGAGAGTAGTAATACATAGTTTTTATGTATAATTACTTTTAATTAAACTAGTTTCTAGTCTTAATTGAGAAGTTTTACTAAAAGTCAAACTTTCGACCCCGATTGGCCTGAATTAGGCCTTATAAGAGCTGATTAGGGCCCAAACGAAGAGAAAATGAGATTTTCAAGTACCGGAAGTAGTATGACATAGTTTCATGTATAAAATTACTACTAATTAAACTAGTTTCCAGTCTTAATTGGGAAGTTTACTAAAAGTTGAACTTCAACCCCAATTGGCCTGAATTAGGCCTTATAAGAGCCGATTAAGGCCCAAACGAGGAGAAAACGTGGTTTTCAAGAGCCCGAAGTAGTATGATAGTGTTTTTATGTACAATTACTACAATTAAACTTGTTTCTAGTTTTTATTGAAAAGTTTGACCAAAAATCAAACTTTCAACATCGATTGGCCTGAACTAGGCCTTATAAGAGTTAAATGGGACCAAACGGGAGAAACATAGTTTTTAAGGGCCGACAATGGTATTACGTAGTTTCTATGTACAATTAATATTAATTAACCTTGTCTCTAGTAAGTTCGACAAAAGTTGTTTCAGCCTCAATTGGCCTGAACTAGTCCTTATAAAACCCACCAAAACAAGGAGAAAATAAAATTTTCTAGAGCTAAAGAGTATTAATACATAGTTTGCAATAGCTGGGAGTAGTATTTCATAGTTATTATATATAATTGCTACTAACAAAACTTGTTTCTAGTCTTAATTGTGAAATTTGATTAAAGTCACTCTTTCAGCCCCGATTGGCTTCAACTAGGACTTATAAGAGCCGAAAATGACCTAAACAGGGAGAGAACATTGTTTTAAAGAGCCAGGAGTTGTATTACATAGTTTCTATATACAATTACTACTAATTAAACTTGTTTCTACTCTTAATCAGGAAGTTTGTCCAAAAGTCAAACTTTCACCCCCTATTGGCCTGAACTAGGTATTATAAGAGCATAGTATGGCTCAAACAAGGAGAAAACATGTTTTCAAGAGTCGGGAGAAGTATTATATAGTTTTTATATATAATTACTACTAATTAAATATGTTTCTATTCTTAATTGTGAAGTCTAACCAAAAGTCAAATTTTCATTCCCGATTGGCCTAAACTAGGCATTCTAAGAGCCGAGTAGGACTAAAACAGGGAGAAAATATGTTTTCAGGAGTCAGAAGTAGTATTACATAGTTTCTATGTATAACCACTACTAATTCAATTTGTTTCTATTCTTAAGTTGGAAGTTTGACCAAAAGTTTAACTTTTCAGTCCCGAATGACCTGAATTATGCCTTATATGAGCCGAATTGGGCCCAAATTGGAGGAAAATATGGTTTCAAGAGCTGAGAGTGGTGTTACTTAGTTTCTATGTACAATTACTGCTAATATCCTTATTTCTTGTGTTAATTGGGTATTTTTACCAAAAGTCAAACTTTAACTCCAATTGGGCTGAACTAGGCCTTATAAGATACAAAAAGGGCCTAAACAGGGACAAAATGTGATTATCCAGAGCCGGGAGTAGTATTACATAGCTTTTATATATAATTACTTCTAATATATATAGGTATATAGATATGTCTATATATATATATATATATATATATATATATATATATATATATATATATATATATATATATATATATATATATAGGTATATATAGGTATATATATATATATATATATATATATATATATATATATAATATATATATATATATATATATACCATATATATATATATATATATATATATATATATATATATATATATATATATATATATATATATATATATATATATATATATATATATATATATATATATATAGGTATATATATATATATATATATATATATATATATATATATATATATATATATATATATATAGATATATATATATATATATATATATATATATATGTATATATATTATATATATATACAAGATATATATATATATATATATATTATATATATATATATATATATATATATAGATATATATATATATGATATATTATATATATTTATATAGATATATATATAGATATATATATATATATATATATAGGTTATTATATATATATATATCTATATATGTATATATATATATATATAGATATATATATATATATATATATATATATATATATATAGGTATATATATATATATATATATATATATATACCTATATATATATATATATAGGTATATATATACCTATATATATATATATATATATATATATATATATATATATATATATATATATATATATATATATAGATATATATATATATATATATATATATATATATATATACCTAATATATATATATATATATATATATATATATATATATATATATATATATATATATATAGGTATATATATATATAGGTATATATATATATATATATAGTATATATATATATATAGATATATATATATATATATACATATATATATATAGGTATATATATATATATATATATATATATATATATATATATATATATATATATATATATATAGTATATATATATATACTATACATATATATATATATATATATATATATATATATATATATATATATATATATATATATATATATATATATATATATATATATGTATATATGTATATATATATAGAGAAAAATGTATATCAGCCTGCGGGCTGAGAGTACTCTCTCAGCCTGCGGTGATGTGGCTCAATTTGTTACCTCACTGACTTGCGGCCTGCTTTTAGGAAGAAGTTAAATTACCAAATACCCTTTTCGATAACTTTCCTTATTGTTTATTATTATTTTCCCCCCCTTTTTTCCGCTCTTTATAGGATTTAGGTTATTTTATATAAATTACTTTTCGCCCTATTTCTTTACCTCTTTTTTGAAAGATCTAGTTTCTCCTTTTCAGCCTGCGATAAAATTTTTTCTGAAAATATAAAATCTTTTCAGATCAATTTTTTCAGCCTGCGATAAATTTCTACTTTATAGTTTAATTTTTTGTATATAATGTAGTCAGAGTCTTTGGTCGCAGTGTACATTTAAACTGCGACCTTAGTCAGAGACTTTGGTCGCAGTGTACATGGTTAATTGCGACCAAGGTCGCAGTGTTGTTATTGATAAAGATGGCCAGCAACTGCAATCTAGGGTTGCATTACATGGACTGTGACTTAGGTCGTAGTACGTTAAGTAAGTGTTTCCTTTATATTAACATACATAGCGACCAAGGTCGCAGTGTTGTTTTGGATTAAGGCTGCCGCCAGCAACTGCGACCAAGGTCGCAGGGTTGTTGGTTTATGCGCCCTGTCATAAAGATTTTATGAGATCTTTAAACGTCAAGTCTACGTTACATGCGCCCTGTCATAAAGATTTTATGAGATCTTTAAACGTCAAGTCTACGTTAATGTCTTTTAATGCCAAACCGGCGCTTCTTGAAATATAAAGACCAGCTTCGACGCTTCTTGAAACGACACTCCACGCGTCAGCCTTCCATTGGACTTCGATAGTCGTGCGATCATTAAGGCTGACGGTTCTGATTAATGAACCATTAATTATGGTTATTATGGGCTGCCTATAAATAGGGCTCACCCTCTCCCTTTAACAGCCCATAATTAGAATGTTTCTTTCGAGAGCAATTGCTCTGAGAATTTCCGCCTTCTTCACAGTCTCTAACAAGGGCCTGCCTCCATGAATGAAGATGACCCTATGGACGAACTTGATCGATTTTCGTCCACAAGGGAAGAAGTCATAGACCTCATCGTCCACAAGGGAATAAGTCATGGTCCTCGTCGTTCACAAGGGAATAAGTCATGATCCCTGACGAGGACTTAACCCTCACCAAGATCTCCTCGGACTTGATGCACCAGTCATGCTTGCTGGTACGGGATGGTCAGAGTGGGTATGGCGGTGGGGGATGTGGTGGATATAGTGGTGGGTAGCATACCCTGTGAGGTCTGAAAACCTTCTCTCTTACCCCAGAAGTGACATCGAGGAAACTCCATGCTCACTGGATAACCTTCTGGTGGAAGAGATGTTCATCAACGAAGGATCGTATCCTGCCACTTTAGAGGGTCAGGTGGAATCGTAGGATTCTGCTGCCACCAGACCTCAATAACACCACTGCTCTTAGTCAACAAGGGCTCTTTTGATGTTTAGTCTTCTTTGTACTGCTGTATTGTAACACTCAATCTTATTGTATAAGAGATCATTTTTGTATCATTTTCACATGCCTGGAGATAAATGCCTGGACATAAATAAAAAGCATATTTGTTTTTTAATAAACTACGACCTTGGTCGCAGTCATGCATTGCAAACAAAACAACTTGGACCAGAGACGACACTGCGACCAAGGTCGCATAAGACTACATTGCAAATAGAAACAACTGCGACCAGGGTCGACACTGCGACTAAGCAACTGCTGCGGTGACGTGTCACCTCGTCGCAGTGTTGTTGTTGATTAAGACTAAAGACCAGCAACTGCGACCAAAGTCACAACCTTTCATTTTAAAAATTTATACGGGTGAAGTAATATAATTATTAACTGCGTCCATGGTCGCAGTATATTCGTTTAGCGTAAAATATTTAAAATGAAGGTTTGTAACAATTGTATAGCATTTCAACCAAGACATAGTAGTAAAAAATGTAATTCACACAATTAACTTTAGAAAACAGATTTATATATATTTAAAAAGAAAAACAAAATACAATTTTTAAACTTCTAATCCTCGTCATCACCATCGTAATCAGATTCGTCGTCAAGAGTCATGCTTTCGTCTTCTGTATCGCTTTCTGTCTCTTCCTCCTCTTCAGGGACAGTCTCCTCTTCGCTTCTTCCTCTTCATGTTTGTGTTTTGGTTCATCAATGAACTCCCAGAACGGGTCATCTGTATCAAGCTCAGATTCTGACCCGTAGCGAGATATCGTTTAAGAACTAAACATCCAATCATCATTAGATGATTGGCTTCTTTCCGGTGAAGACGGTGGTGAAGACATTTATTAAATATATTTTCCGAACAGTGAGAGTAACGAGTTTGAGCAAAAATAACTTAGTATGTTTTTAATCCTTTGCTCATGACCCTTTATATATTTTTAATCCCAGAATTCCAAAAGGTTTAAGCTCTCGGACCACGTGAATATCTCTCAAATATATTTTCTACCTTTTCCCAAAAATTGTATACTTCCTAGGTGACTGTTCAGTTATCCAAAACAGTTTAAAACTTAATACACTATATTTTTAAATTACTTTGAACTCCAAAACAGTACATTATTGCGACCATAGTCGCATTGGGAACTGATAAATGATTAAGTAACTGCGACCATAAATTGTCAACTGTTAGTCATCAAATACTGTCCTTCGTATAATTTCTGAATGTTGTCTGATACTCCTATGAACAATTAAATTTGTTTTTTATATATATTATGCGACCATGGGACTGCGACTATGATCGTAGTACCGCGACTATGGTCGCAGTACATAACGAGAGCGATAGTATAATCACAATTTACGTATTATTTTATAATCTTTTTTGTTCTTTATTTGTGACTGTTGTCTGAACAAGGACCGATTCTACAGTCGCAGTTCACCGTATCTTTTTGTCTCAGCAGCCTATAAACTATGAATTATTTTTAATTTTGCATGCGTAGTAGGACTGCGACTAAGGTCGCAGTATTTAAGAACAGCGGTCGCAGTTTGATATGTAATTAAAAAGAGCTTTTATAAGTTAATAAAGTGAGAAAGAGACCTTACAAAAAAAGAGAATTAAAAGCTTTTTAAAAGAAGACAAATAAGGTTGAATATCAGAAGATCAGGAAATCCTAATCCTCGTCATTATCACCATCATAAGCAGATTCGTCGTCTTCATTCTCCGGGTCTTCCTCTTCATCACTTATTTCATCATCATGTTCCTGTTTCTGAGATTTTTTTTTCACCGATAAACTCCCAGAATGGATCGTCTATATCAAGCTCTTCGTCTGACCTGCTGCGAGAAAGCGAGCCTACAGCATCAGAGGTCATGCTTTCATCAAGCATGTCTCCGTCAAGTGGCAGAGGAATAATGTCTTCCTCACTAACCCACATGAAAACTTCATCATCCTCATGAATAGGAGGATCAGTTAATACATTATTTGATGTAGTGAGATAGTCAAAAGGGGTGAAGTCCAGACTTGTATCAGATTCACTAGAATATCCTGAGGAAAAAGGACCGGTGGGGGAACGATTGAAGTTGAAATCTACGTGATCAGAGGAAGAAGGTGGGGAAGACATGATTCAAGAATGAATTTTTTTTAAAAAGTTTTTGTAATCAAATTGAAAAGGTAGAGAAAAATATAGTTTGTAGGTATGAGATAATATATTAGTTACAAGCATTATATAAAGATAATATAATACGAAGAGTTATTGCGGGAGAATTCGAAGAGTTCTTTTTTTTCAGAGGTTTAATACGTGAAGTACGAATTAACTTTTTATAGAATTGTTTGCCTATATCTTTAGATTACGTATGGTGCAAATCTTTCCTTTCTCGAGATTAACATTACTGCATCTCTTTTTTTCTAGACTGTTGTTGTATCACGGTAGAAAGAATATTAATTACTTCATTTAATTCAGTGTAATTAATATAGTATTTTTTATAAGATTTGATATACGCTAATTGATCTCAGGGTCACATGGCTAATCTACTTTTTAAAAATATTAAAAATCTTTTACATAAGGCATTGAAAAGAAGATTGCGACTTTGGTCGCTGTACTGAAGGAGGTCGCATTGTTGTACGATAGCATGTTTCGTCCGGAAGTCGCAATCTTCTTTTCAATGCCTTATGTAAAAGATTTTTAGTATTCTTTATTCTGTATTAAGTCTGCGAGCATTGAATGTTTTTTTTTACTTTTCAATGCTAGAAGTCGCAGTCGTCATATAAAAGGGGTATTTTTGTCAATTTGTTTCACGATTGTTTAGGCGGGATTTTTTGATTTTTTTTGGCGCCCACACTCTGCGGTCGATGTGTGGCATATATTCAGCCACGTCCCGCTGGCTGAGAAACTCTCTCAGCCTGCAGGCTGAGGTACAGTAAGCCCATATATATATATGTATATATATGTATATATATATGTATATATATATATATATATGTATATATATATATACCTATATATGTGTGTGTGTGTGTGTGTAGGTATATACCTATATATATATATATATATATATATATATATAGTAGTAATATATATACTCTTTAAAACTAGATAAAATAGTAGTAATTTACATAGAAACTATGTAATACAACTCTCAGCTCTAAAAAACCATGTTTTCCTCTGGTTTGGCCCCTTTTTAGCTCTTATTTATATGACCTAATTTAGGTCAATCGAGGCTAAAAGTTTAATTTTTTTGAAAAAATTTCAAATTAAGAATATAAACAAGTTTAATTAATCAAAATTATACATAAAAACTATATGATACTACTCTCAGCTCTTGAAAACCATATTTTCTCCCTGTCTGGGCCCTATTTGGCTCTTATAAGGCCAGTTCAGACCAATCAGAGTTGAAAGTTTGACTTTTAGTCAAACTTTCTAATTAAAATTAGAACTTAGGTTAATTAGTAGTAATTATACATAGAAACAATGTAATACCACTTTCAGCTTTTGAAATAATATTTCCTACCGTTTGAGCCCTATTCGGCTCTTACAAGGCCTAATTCAGGCCCATAAGGGCTCAAGATTTGACTTTCGGTCAAACATCTAAATTAAGACCTGAAACAAGTTTAATTAGTAGTAATTATGCAAAGTTACAATGTAAAAGTACTCCTGTCTCGTGAAAGCTGCATTTTCTCCCCGTTTGGATCCTATTTAGCTTTAATAAGGCCCTGTTCAGGCTAATCAGGGTTTAAAATTTGACTTTTAGTTAAATTTTCTAATTAATATTAGAAATAAGGTTAATTTGTAGTACTTGTACATAGAAACTACGTAATACCATTCACGGTACTTGAAAACTATGTTTTCCTACCGTTTGGTCCCATTCGGCTCTTATAAGGCCTAGTTCAGGCCAACCAGAGCTGAAAGTTTGACAAAAGTCAAATTTTCAGATTAAGACTAGAAACAAGATTAATAGTAGTAACTGCATATAGAAACTATGTAATACTATTCTTGGCTCTTTAAAATCAAGTTTTCTCCCTGTTTAAACTATATCTGGCTCCTAGTTCAGGCCAATCAGTGTGAAAGTTTGACTTTTAATCAAACTTTCAAATTAAGACTAGAAGAAAGTTTAATTAGAAGTAATTATATATAAAAATTATGTAATACTACTCCCGGCTCTGGATAATCGCATTTTGTCCCTGTTTGGGCCCTTTTTGTATCTTATAAGGCCTAGTTCAGTCCAATCAGGGTTAAAGTTTGACTTTTGGTAAAAATACCCAATTAACACAAGAAACAGCGATAATTAGCAGTAATTGTACATAGAAACTATGTAACACTGTTGACACTTAAAAAAGACAAGGTTCTTATTGGTCCGAACAATGTCTAAACTTGTTGACATTTACAAAAGACAAGTGACAGACGAGCTGAAGACCAGTTTTCACCCATCTCCAAGGGACAAGGAAGCAACTTGGACTCCACTGATCCAGCAAGCAGACAGTGAACCCGGATTGTTTCTGAACAGACCTCAGCAGGTCTAAGGTGCTAGCACTTAGCATTACATTAGCCCAAAGGGATAGCCTCGCTTGAGAGGATAGGATCATCCAACTTCGCCTTGAAGCCATTCAAAGCCTCGCCAGAAAGCTAACTCATAGCTTCACCAGGGAGAGTCAACTCCGCCAGAAACCACATACAATTGCGAAGAAAGAGTATATGGTAACTCCGCCACAGAAGACTTCTAGCTCCGCCGAAAAGCTTCTTTTCGGACTTCGCCAGAAAACTGCCTCCAGCTCCGCTGTGGGTTCAAAGCGGGCAGCGCCGCTACGGATCTGCTATGGTCAACCTTTGACCAATCAAATCTCCGGATGAGATCGGATCCAATCAGATCAAATCCAATTAAGATCAAATCGGAGATCAAATTGGGCAGTTGATTGCCACAATCTCTTGACTCTCTTAAAATGAGTAAGAAGATCAAGGGAAATCCTCCAACGATATGGAAAGGATCAAAACAGGTCAAGAAGATCAATCGACCTGCCATTTCTAGCTTCGCAGAAGCCGATCTTAGCCTCGCAGCAAGGCTACTTTCCAAATTCAAACAGATTCGATTCAATCTGTTTCCATATCTTCAAGGGGACGATTATACCCTTGTCTCCATATAAATAGCCCGCCAGGGGTACAAGGAGAAAGGACGAGAGGCGCAAGAGGACTCCACAAGCAGAGACTTCTTCAAGAGAACTCCACAAGCAGAGGCTTCTTCACGACGCACCGTGCGTTCTTGAATTCAGAGACTTTTAGAGAATTACTTCTCTATTCAGGGTGCTGATACCCTAATAACACCTTCCTCTCAAGGAATCTCCGGAACCAGGCGAGAAGGAATTCCTAATTGAAGGTGGTTTTGAGAAGTAGCAAGAGGGTTCTACCAACCTTCTATTCTCTGATTCCCGAAACCAGGCGAGAAGGGAATCTCATCGTTCGCATCGTCAAAGGGACAAAGTGGTCGCGCGCTGACCAGACTCCTATCAGCACACTTCTCCAGAATCTCTGAGGAGATCTACTTGTAATCTTTTTAAGAATACTTATAATTTAGCTCCTCAAACCTTTTTTATTTGTAAGTTTTCCCCTTTGCAAATCTATGGAAAACAAGATGGCGACTCCGCTGGGGATTGTATTCTCCACTGCTGAGAATCAAGTGTCGCAATGCGACGAACAGACCTTCGGGTCTAACTCTGAATTCAGAAAAGCCAGTGCAGCCAGAGCCCCTCTGGCTAAATCTTCAAGGAAAATCTCTGCGGAGACAGGAAAGGTTCTCTGCGAACCTACTGCGGTTCTCTGGCGCAACAAGGAAGCATGCCCGCAGCCCAAGTCCTGCACTCTCGAGAACTTGGTTGTCCAGTTCGATCAAAGAAGATTTGAAGAAGTCCTCTCTGGGGGTGGCCTAATGCTTCGAGCACGGAAGCATAGGAAGGTCTCCACGACCAAGGTTTCGAAGCAGAAACCAGAAGCAGAATTCTGCCAACACCCCTCAGCCTCGCGTGTGGCTAGTCAGGTTCCTTGTGAACCTAAGCATCCTTTGCCAAAGCAGATGTGGAGGCCTAAACAGAAGTCTCTGGCCGAAGCCTCAGGCGTAGCTACGCCAAAACCGCGCCTCTCTCGCGAAGAAAAAGGCAAGATGCCTGTCTGCTCCAACAATGCTGCCGACCATGAAGTCACGACGGCAATCATACCGTCGCCCAATTCAAGAACAGCAATGCCTTATGCCAGCCTCGTTTTCACAAGCGAAGCTACTGTACCACAGCATACTCACTGGGTCCACGGCCGCGAGGCTAAGGCCAAAGTGCTATCTAAGGCTAATCCCCTTCGCAGCGGCATGGCGGGTAAAGCACCACAGCGTGCTCCGCTCTCCAGTTCGTCAGGCGCTAAGCTCGCACCTGTCGGCAAAGCTAGAACTGAAGCACTATTCAGTGCTAATCACTTCTGTAGGGATAAGAGGAACGGAATATCATCCTGTGTACACTCCAGAGAGGCCTCTCCATGGGGTTATCCAGGCTCTAATGGGCCTGACTTGCAGGAACTCCTGGCGAACAAGCGGAAGTCGAAGTCTTTCTGAACTACTCTCCCTATTGTCAATAAAGGGGATGCCAGCTGGTGACAGTCCATTCAACTCGTTGCCGGTTACGACCAATCCTCGCCACTTCTCCATGCCGGCAATCAGTCTTTGATCGGCTATCTGTACGTGTCCCAGTAAAGCATTGCAAAAGGAGCATCTTATGACATCCAGCCTCTGCATCCGTCAACATGACCGGAAGAGGACGAGAGTCCCCAGATCCAGATTACAGCCCAGGCCTAGGCGAAGTCTTGGTGCATGAAGAAGGTGTTTTCTGAAACACCAGATCTAGGGTGGCGATACCCTATAATTATGAGCAGCCTTCCTCTTCGACGGCCCTAACCTCGCCGCAGCCCAGGAGATCACCCCAACCATCGGATGAAGAAGATGAAGACAGTGGGTACGCCTCTTCGACGACAGTTAGCTCAGTACAAACAAACAAAGCATCAGTCAATATGGCTGATAACGGTAACGACGACCTTCGTCGGCGCCTGGAAGCTCAGGAGCAAACTTCCAAAACCCAGCAAGAAGCCCTGGACAATATTCAACAGATGCTTGCTCGACTCCTCAGAATCGGAATGACAATGATGCCGGGAGCAATCACGATGAGGAGGAACATTTCAGCAATGAGCAGCCAAAGACGGAGAAATCCAAGGAGGGTTCTTCCTTAGACGCCGAAGTCCTTAAAGGCCTCCAAGCTCAAATTGCATCCCTAGCTCAGAGGGATGAATTAAAGAAAGTAGGGGCAATCCGTCCTTACCCGCTGGAGTGGGATTCGGTGCCATATCCACCGAAGTTCAAACCACCAATGTTGCATACGTATGATGGTAAGAGCTCACCAAATCAGCACATTTACTACTTCCGGTCTCAGACTGGTAATGCTATAAGCAACGACGCCATCATGGCTAGGCTGTTCATTGGCACCTTAAAGGGGGTGGCATTTGACTGGTTCCGAAGTCTCCCTTCGGGCTCTATCAATTCCTGGATCGACCTGGAAACCCGGTTCCTCTCTCGTTTCTATGAGGACGACACCGAAGTGACCATGGACAAGCTCCTCTCCGCCGTGCAGAAGAAGGGCGAATCTGTCCGTGACTACATTGAGCGATTTAGAAACTTATCCTTGATGTGCCCAGCAGGGATGCCATTACCCATGCTCTTACAGACATGCAGGCACAACTTCTTGGACCAAGTAGAAGTTCGCATGGGAGCTGTCAAAGCCCACACTTGGAAGGAATTGGTCGAACAAGCTGAGATAGCCGAAAAGTCGGCGAAAAAGTTTGAACCATCCAACCCTAGAGGCAAATGGGGTATGAACAGTAAAGGACGTAGCGACCTCCCGCAGTCTTCTCAAGCTAAAGGGAAAGAGACTATGTCTGTGGAGTTCTCCAGAGACATGCAGTCGAAGGCCAAGAATAGCGGCTTCAACAATCAAGAGCCTAAGTTCCCTCCAAAACAATACTCCTTAAAAGACGATCAGGTGGTCACGATATTCCACTTGCTCCACAAGGGGGATAAAATGAAGATACCAGATGCTCGACGTCCTAATGAGATAAGGCGCACAAACGACCCCAAATACTGCCTCTACCACAGGATGATTCACCATCCTACCGACAAGTGCTATGTCCTCAAGGACAGGATACAAGCCTTAATCGATGCCGGGGTCCTGACATTGAAGACAGAGCAGAAGAAAGTCACTGCCAATATGGTGACTCTTGAGTTCGGCAGCACCCAAAAGATCACAGTTCCCGACGGGACCTATCCAGCCCCCGCGCCACGGTTGGAAGTTAGACATCCTTCAGCCATGACTCGAGATGATAAAGGTCTCGTTCCCTTAACATTGGAGACAAGGGAAGTCATGTGGATACACCCGGACCTCGTCCAAGACGTACAGCGGGATTCAAAAGAGCTCAACTTAAAGGGCAAATCTTGCAATGCCATCTCTGTCCTGCCAGACGATGGCAACCTTACATCGGCTTCTCTCAGCGATTCAGAAGGAGAAAAGCATGCTTGCACAACGCAAGCCGATGCGCCTCAACAAGCGGGCACCCGATCCGGAAAATCATACTTGAGACAGGACGAAAAGCCTACTGACGAGATACAACAACAAACAACGTCAGTACCAATACCAGCGTCCACTCCAATTCCAACAAGGGAAGAGAGAAGCCTAAGGAGGTACGGTTCGACCACGTGTTGAAGAAACCATCAGGCCAAGGGCTTGATACGCCCTTTCGTTTCGACATATTAGCTCAGCTAGCTAATATCCCGGTTCGTATCACGATACACGAGCTCCTTCGTCTCTCAAAAGAGACATGAGAAGCACTCAGGAATGCGCTAGCCAAATCAGAATTCTTTCTGACATGCATGCCAGAGGGTCCTAACGATGACGTTCAGTCTCCTTGCCCAGAGTGTCATCACACACAATCAAAGGTGCCCGCTATTACATTCACGGCGGAAGATATGCTTCTCAAGGACAACAAGCACGATCGACCTCTGTACTACACCGGATATATCGGTTCAACGTGCATTGAAAGAATACAAGTCGATCCGGGGTCCGCACTTAGCATCATCCCCAAAAGGCTTCTCTACTTCCTCGGCATACCGCTATATAGGTTGTCCGCAACCACTACTACAATATACGGTTTCAACGCCGGGAGCAGTCATCCACTTGGGAAGATTCGGCTCCGTTGCAGAATCGGGAGCCTGAAGTCAGAAGTGACGTGTTATGTCATTGACGCTGACACATCATATAACCTGCTGCTAGGACGGCCATGGATCCATGCCAACTGGATCGTTCCCTCTACTCTCCACCAATGCTTCAATATGTTGAAGATGATGTGACAGTACGAACTGTCTTTGCTGAAAAGCAACCCTTCAGAGGAGTGGAAAATTATTTTACCGATGCTCTCCTGTATCAAGAGACCGGTTGAACGCCTAAGGAACCATTGCCAGACAATGGTGAAAGTGGCAATGAGGCGGATTCAGAATCTGAAGCGGGCATGCCAGCCATTCTGATTGGCGAACCAATTATAGCATGTCTTAATAATCCCCAATGTAATACTCCTTCTGAAGATGAAGGTGAATGGGTAATTAATGATAACATTTCTTTTGATTATCCTGCGAGTATTGGGTCGATCAAATCCATTACAGATGGCTCTCTGCATATGCCCTTACATAAGCCGAGTGCGGCCAGCACACCTATGGAAGCTATGGAGGGGGCCACGCTGGTAATCCCTCCGTCCAAACAAGGTCAGTTGCCGATAATCTTCGGTAGAATCCAACCACGGGAACCCACAGCTGCAGATTCAAGCTCAAATTCAGACACTCCACAGTTCTTTCATTATGCGCGGTCAGCGTGCCATATTATGAAGAAAATGGGATACGACTTGAAGCATGGAGCGGGCCTGAATTTTGGAAAAGGAAGGTGCAGTTTGATGCGTAATTTTGTCCCAAAAGGGAAACCTGCAAATTACTATGATAGTACACGCAGGGGGTTGGGATATGTTACACCCACATCATCAACAACAGCTCAAGTCAAAGACGATGGACCAATTCCATCACATTCGGCCTCATCTTCCGAAAGGGACTCAGATGTCAGTGTAGGAGGAATGTTCGAAAACCTCACTGTTAATATGACTTCAAGCAGTCAATTGGAACCTGCAGAGGCTGCTGATGAGGAACCATGGGCCCAGCAATTAAACCTTCAGTGGGAAAAGCGATTCGAGCTGCGTGAGCCACCTACTGAAGACAAGGTGGTGCAGGTCAACTTGGGTAGTCAAGATCATCCCAAACCCATTTTTATAAGTGAAAGCCTATCACTTATAGAAAAGGAAGAATTGATAATGCTCATAAAAGAGTATATAGACGTCTTCGCATGGAGCTACGAAGACATGCCCGGACTTGATTCACAAGTCGCTATGCACCGTCTAAATATCAGGCCCGACGTCAAGCCAGTCAAGCAGCAACAACGTCGGTTTCGCCCGAACATTATGAAAGCTATTGAAGCCGAAGTTCACAAGCTCATAGCATGTGGCTTCATCCGGGAGGAACAACATCCAGATTGGGTAGCTAACATCGTCCCCGTTCTCAAGAAGAACGGGAAAATACGAATCTGCATCGACTTCCGTGATCTCAATACGGCCTGTCCTAAAGACGAATTCCCACTGCCCATCACCAACGTCATGATTGACAACACATGCGGGTTCGAAAGGATGTCTTTCATGGACGGCTTTTCAGGGTACAACCAGATTAAGATGCATCCCGACGACGAGAAGCATACTTCGTTCCGAACACCATTGGGGTATACTGCTACACTGTAATGCCCTTCGGACTGAAGAACGCCGGAGCAACCTACCAGCGGGCAATGAGTACGATCTTCCGCGATCATCTCCGAAAAACAGTGGAATGCTATGTCGACGACATTGCTGTCAAAAGCCGCAACAAGAATGAACATCTTCGTGACCTGAAAATGATGTTCGACATAATGCGGGCCCACCAACTGAAAATGAACCCAGCAAAATCCTTCTTGGGAGTGTCAAGTGGCAAGTTCCTTGGGTTTATTGTCACATCAAAAGGGATTCATTTAGACCCAGACAAAGTCAAAGCCATTTAGAGCATGCATCCGCCGAGGAACCTCAAAGAGCTTAGAGGCTTGCAAGGCAGGCTGGCTTATATCAGAAGATTCATTGCAAATCTCTCGGGCCGCTGTCAACCGTTCACCCGACTCATGAAAAAGGGTGCTTCCTTCGTATGGGATCAAGCTTGTCAGGAAGCTTATGAAGACATCAAGAGATATCTCACAAAGCCTCCAGTCTTAGTGGCCCCTACATCAGGGAAACCATTCTTACTTTATGTGAAAGCTATGGACTATTCTCTCGGCGCCCTCCTTGCTCAAAAGGACGACAATGGGCACGAGCAAGCCATTTATTATTTGAGCAGAACTCTGATAGGGGCAGATTCTCGCTATAACCCTATCGAGAAAGAGTGTTTAGCTCTCGTCTTTGTTGTTCAGAAGACGCGACATTATTTGGTCGGCCAAACCATACATGTCATCTCCAGAGTGAACCCTTTGCGTCTTCTTATGACGAAGCCAGGATCACTGAATTCAAGATTGGCTAAGTGGGCACTTTTATTGTCTCAATACGACATGATCTTTACCCCTCAGAAGGCGGTTAAAGGCCAGGCCCTTGCAGAGTTCTTGGCTGCTCACCCAATTTCGGAACATTCAAAACTTCACGAAGATATCCCTGATGAAGTCTTCGAGTCTAATGCAACCTCAGAAGAGGAAGTGTGGCAAATGTTCTTCGACGGAGCATCGCGAATGGGCCCTAGAGGCAAGATTATTGCCGAAGTGGGGGTTGTGTTTGTCTCCCCACAGAATCATGTTCTTCCCAGAGCATTTTCCTTGACAGAATCATGCTCCAACAATGTAGCAGAATATAATGCTCTGCTTGTTGGCCTTCAACTCGCCCATGGAATGGGGGTACGCTACCTCGAAGCTTACGGCGACTCAAAACTGATTATCAATCAGGTCAAAGGTGAATATGAAGTTCTCCATGAACACTTGGTGCCTTATTATCTCACGGCCATCGAATTGGCTAACCTATTTAAAGGCTTCTATATCGGGCATGTGTCTCGATCTCAGAATACCAAGGCGGACTCTCTTGCTGCATTAGCAACAACACTAGCCTTGCCAGCCGACGCCGAGTATCACCTCACGGTCGCAACTCGACATCTTGTATGCTCTAAGCATATGCTAAGAACCCGAGAGGTCTATAATGTCTCCACGGATCTTGAGCCGAGAGACTGGCGCTTTCCTCTCATTGACTATGCTTTTCACGATCTGCTTCTAGACGATCCTAAAGAAGCGGCGTCTATCAGACGAAGGTCTCTTCGTTTCTACTACGACCCAACTTTGAAGACACTTTACCGTCGCTCATATGACGGTGTCCTCCTCCGTTGCCTTTCTCATTCAGAGGCACAGGAAGCGCTTAAAGAAGCGCACGATGGCATTTGCGGAGCTCATTAACCAGGTCCAAAACTTAAAGACAGGTTGCATAGGCTTGGATATTACTGACCAACTATGATAGCCGACGCCATCCAATATGCACGAAGGTGTAAAGCGTGTCAAATCCACGCGGACTTCATACACCAACCTTCGGAGTTGCTCCACCCGACTATTGCTTCATGGCCATTTGAAGCATGGGGAATAGATGTCGTGGGGCCGATCAGCCCCTCTTCGATAAAAGGTCACCGGTTTATCCTGGCAATAACCGATTACTTTTCAAAATGGGCAGAGGCTATACCATTAGCTGAAGTCAAAACCTCTAACGTGGTTAACTTCATCAAACACCATGTCATCTATCGATTTGGTGTCCCTAGGCGGATCATCCACGACAACGGTCCCCAATTTATAAGCCAAGGATTCTATCGGTTCTGCGATAAATATTGAATTCAGAATGTGGCTTCAACTGCCTATAATCCTGCCGCTAATGGCTTGGCGGAAGCATTCAACAAAACGATCATCAAGTAACCAAGAAGTTCGTCTCCTCAAATAAGCGAGACTGGGACGAAAAGCTTGGTGAATTTCTTTGGGCCTACCGGACCACGGTTCGGACACCGACAGGCAATACGCCTTTTTCCTTGGTATATGGGTGCGAAGCAGTCATCCCCTTGGAAATTCAGATGCCGTCATTGCGAGTAGGTCTGACCACTAAGATCACATCAGAGGACAATGATCGGTTGCGTCTTCAAGAGCTCGAAGCCCTAGATGAGAAGCGACTACAAGCTCAGCAACATATTGAGCTGTATCAAGCTCGAATTTCAAAAGCCTTCAATAAGAAGGTCAAACAGAGAGTCTTCCAGAAAGGAGACCTGGTTTTAGCCGTCAGACGACCAATGATTATGTCGCCCAAGACCAAAGGCAAATTTCAGCCTAAATGGGAAGGACCGTTCGTAATAGAAATAGTCTATTCAAAGAGAGCATACCGCCTTATGACTTCAGATGGCGACCTACTCATGATGCCGATCAATGGCAAGTTTTTAAAGAAGTATTATCCTTAATCAAGGATCCTTCTCACGATCAAGTTAACACTACACCTCTGATCAAGATTTTCGTGTCCAAAGTACACACAAAGAGAGCCTTTCTCTTCCTCCAAGAGAGATCATACAACTGTAAACCAGTAGGAACCTGGTCGTGCACTGGTTGTCCCGAAGACGTAACCAGATAATCCAATATCCTTAACGATTAAGGATAGAGGAAAATGTTGGCCTGTAAGCCCAACATAAGTCCTCGACAACTCATCATGCTGAGGGGAATAGCATGGCTAGCCCAACTCAAACGGTAGTTGGTAAAGGCATATCAAACCCGTTGACAGCTGAGGGTTTGCTAAAAATCCTAAGGGACCTGTTCCCATTTGATTCCCTCTCCAAAATCACTTACCAAATCTCATCCATAGAATGGTAAGACTACATATGCATTTCACTGTTACGTTAATATTAAACCTATGACAGCAATTCCCTCGTTTCTCCCCGTGAAAACGAGACCTCCAAAATCACTTACAAATTCTCATCCATAGAATGGTAGGGCCACATATACATTTCGTTGTTACGTTAATATTAAACCTATGACAACAATTCCCTCGTTTCTCCCCGTAAAAACGAGACGTCCAAAGTCACTTATCAATTCTCATCCATAGAATGATAAGACTACATATGCATTTCACTGTTACGTTAACACTAAACCTATGACAGTGATTCCCTCGTTTCTCCCCGTGAAAACGAGACCTCTTCCCAAATTCCATCACCAATCTTGAGCTTGATGGCGTCTCAATCGGTTATGTCATTGCGACCTCTGAACCAGCAGACAGCTAAGTCTCAACCCCGAGCCCTGTTGACATCTACAAAAGACAGGTCTCGATACTTGTTGACATTTACAAAAGACAAGTATCACCAATCTTGATCTTAGTGGCGTCTCAATCGGTTATGTCATTGCGACCTCTGAACCAGCAGACAGCTAAGTCTCAACCCCGAGCCCTGTTGACATCTACAAAAGACAGGTCTCGATACTTGTTGACATTTACAAAAGACAAGTATCACCAATCTTGAGCTTGGTGGCGTCTCAATCGGTTATGTCATTGCGACCTCTGAACCAGCAGACAGCTAAGTCTCAACCCCGAGCCCTGTTGACATCTACAAAAGACAGGTCTCGATACTTGTTGACATTTACAAAAGACAAGTATCACCAATCTTGAGCTTGGTGGCGTCTCAATCGGTTATGTCATGCGACCTCTGAACCAGCAGACAGCTAAGTCTCAACCCCGATCCCTGTTGACATCTACAAAAGACAGGTCTCGATACTTGTTGACATTTACAAAAGACAAGTATCACCAATCTTGAGCTTGGTGGCGTCTCAATCGGTTATGTCATTGCGACCTCTGAACCAGCAGACAGCTAAGTCTCAATTCCGAGCCCCGTTGACATTTACAAAAGACAGGTCTCACCCATACTCCCTGACATTTATAAAAGGCAAGTATTTCCCCTTTAGCCCCGTAAGGGCTAATCTTGAGACTGGTGGCGCCTCAATCGGTTATGTCACTGCGACCTCTGAACCGGCGGATAGCCAAGTCTCATTATCCAATCCAACAAAGACTATGTTCTCAAGTGGCTACAATACAACTTGGAAAGAATAATTCAGCAAATGAAACGAGTTGAAGACTGGACGAGGAGTCAAAACAAAAGAAAAGAAATTTTCATTGATTCCAAAAGGATGGGATACATAGAGGCACACATATACTACGATCTACAGGCGTACATTGTAAGATTTGATCCGCTCTTCAAGGGAAGCCAGCCTCGTCCCCCTGTCATCAGCAGCCTGGGCAAGCGCCTGCGACCTCAGCTCAGCCTCATTGAAATCCATCGCCTGGGTCAAATGAGCTTCGACCTCAGCCAAAGTTACCCTCTGCGATAATTCCTGCCGCGAGAGTTCATCACTTTGAGCCTTGAGCTGCTCAAGCCGCGCAGCTTCTTCAAGACGCACTGGTTCAGCCTTGGACAAGAGAAGGTTTCCCTTCCTGATCATCTCCCTGGCCTTCCCATTCTTATCTTCAGCGTCAAGAAGAGCACTGGTGGAGGCATCAATGGCATTTCCAACCTCTGCTTGCTTTGTTTCCAAGGATTTCAAGTCAGAAGAAATAGCCTTAGCAGCTTCCTGAGCGGCAAGACAGGCCTCATGCTTTTGAGCGACAAGACGCGCAAACCGCTCATCAACCGAAGACCCCAGATCCGAGCGACTGAGACGGCGCCATTCCTCTACGTCCTTCTCAAATTGATCTACCAGGAGTTCTAAGGCAGCGGCCTGGTGATACCCTTCAAAGTCCCGAATACTTTCAATACTACGGGAAAGGACCACCTTCAAAGTTGAGAACGACATAGTCGAACCTTTCAAGACCAGGTCAATAGATCGCCCTAAGCCTTTATAAAAGCTATCGACTATGTCACCTATGAAATCATTTTCAACCTCGGCCACCTCTGGTAGACGGGCAACCTCAGAAAAATCCACCAGCCTGGTCGACACTACCGTGGAAGGAACGGCGGGAACACTAACAGCAGCATGATAGGTCGTCGGTGATCTCGGCGAAGTCTTCATGGAAATCAGTACACTAGCCACTGCTGAGGTAGGGCTGGTGACCATCTCCTGAACAGCAGGCTCAACCACCAGGTTGGGGAAGTAGGGCTTGTAATCACCCTCAGCTCTGCGCTTGGCAAAACTGTCGGCACCTCACTCGTTAGTATAGTTGGGAGTGAGGATACCTCCGGGACTGCCACCCGTTTAACCTCTGTTCCTTCGGCTGGCGCAGGCCGATAAGAGGGCAGGTCGCCATACAGCGCATCCAACACAGCAGCATCCGCCGCGGTCGAAGTGCTCATGTCACCCCTTGACCCCTCGGGAAGATCGTTTGGTCCCCTTGAAGCTGATGCACCCTGAGGCAGAACACCTGTAACAAAACTGTGGTTAGACAGGACACAACATGCAATAGAAGCCAAGAGGTCGGAACAATACCAAAGGAGGATGTCACCTCAAACATCTCAGCAGCTGCATCAGTCTCCATGGGCTCCATCGAAAAATTCTTTGCGGAGTCAACACGAATGGCCGGCCCGCTTTCGCTTGCCGAGTCTCCCGTGGACCATCCAATAGAGCTTGACGCCACAGGACTTCCTTTGGAAGTCCCAGCGCCCGAAGGACCAATGTCGGCCGCATCACCTCCGGACTCCTCCGGGAGGGCAAAAGAGCCAGCTTCAGTTTCATAAGTAAACAGGGGATCATAATGTTCCCCTTGCTCTCCAGTGGCCGTAGCTCCTGTATCAAGAAGCAAATAATAAGTTATTTGGAACACACAAAAGGCATATTGCATGGACGGGGTTGATTTTACCTAGATCTGGAGCAAATTCACCAGTAGTCGGTTCAGCAACTGACGGTTCAACCGCTAATGGGGCAGCAGGAGGAAATGCTGCAGAGGGTTCATCCTCTACGACAATTGTAGGAGCTTGGCGACGGGGCTTCTTCACCAACTGCTTCCTACGAGAGCCATCCGCCCGCTTTCTTTTGAAGTGGACATCAGGTTCCTCTTCCCTCACACCAGCATGTTCTATGGGAGCTGTCCCCATCACGCCGGAGCCAGCTGCAGGGGTCTCAGCCCCCGGCCCCGCTTCAAAGCGAGGACTTTCTGCATCTGAGGCCTCGCTGTCATCCACAGCAACGAATTCCTCTATGCCTGGGACGCGAACCCTTTTACCTTCTTTTTTCTCGGAGGCCTTTCGCTTCAGCCGCTGAAAAATTAACTTCACACCAGAGCTGTTAGCCTTGAATCCAAGGGGTGTGGAGTTAGAAGTCGCGTACCACTGGCAGAAGCACAAGGTCATTAGAAGATTGGGAGTCTCCAACGGCATGCGCAGCCGTGCCCCAGTACAGCCTGCAATAAAGAATCGCCAGGCACGAGCTCCATCGATGAGACTCCCCAGGAAAGTCAGATTGAGATTTGGATTGCCCACGCACGGTTGGTCATATCCAAACTGTCGAGCAAACCGACTTGGGACATAGGGCTCCAAGTAGCAGGTATCCCCGCTTCTGTACAATAAATGTGAGGGCCGGATGCTGACCAGCCACTCAAAAACTCCCCGGGTCAGGGACGACTGCCCCTCTCCCACATCTTTAAACTCTTCGTCATAACCTGCACCCCGAATACAGGGAAAACAACGGAAGAGACTATAGACGTCATAGCGACGTACCAACTTATGGTCCTCAGCCACGTAAGTCTTCTGCCACGAGCGTCCTTCGAATCGGCGGAGGAGCGCCATTCGAACACCTTGCGGGGGGTCCTCTCCAGCTTCAATCAGAGAAGGACAATGCAGGGCGAACCACGCCATCAAATAAGTATACAGCAGACCTACCCTGGGATTAGGTCCGTCGCGAGGCGAAGTGGCTCCCTTTCCACGCTTCGTTGTTGGCGGCCCGCAAAAAGCCTCCGTTAATGCACGAAGGCCTCTCTGGATACATCACACCATGGCCGAAAGAAGACCCAGAGAGTGTCCATGAACCAACCGAACAGCGGGCAGCAAAACATTCGGATGAACGACGTCACCCGAAGAAGATGGCACTACGCATTTCTTCAGCCAGATTGTTAAGAAGCCAGCCAGCAGCGCCTTCCGAGACATCGACCGGCGAGCCAGATGATGGAAACTCTGAAGGACATCACCCTTCTCATAGGGACCATCGTCTTCTGTCACAACAAGATCCCTTTGGAGGTGCTTTTGCATCCGGTCAAAGATATCCTCATCAGCAACTCCGCAGTGAGCCACTTCAGGAGTATTCCCTATATCTGGGAACAAGTAATTCCCCTAGCTCTTCAAGCTACAGGACGTTCCCTTACTCCCCCATGTATACAGAAACAAATGTGCAAGTGGCACATCAACTCCCGATAAGTCTCGAACAAGGCAGGCTCCTGCTTCTCTAGAAGAGCCAATTCCGCCTCGCACGAAAAGTATTCTTCATATGGGAGAGACCCAAAAGGCAGAGCAGAGACTTCCTACATCTCATGCAAGGCCATACCCAACTCGCCAACAGGGGTGAAGAAAGTCCCTGAAGCCGGGCAATATAATTCAAAGATGGCGTAGAAGCACGCCACGTTCATATCAATACCGTGACGGGTCGCCTGGACGGCTTCATAGAGGTTCAGCCTCTCCAAATCCTCCTCGAAATGAGCAAGGATATATGTAGTCAAATCCCTCCACCATGCCTTTGGAGGGTGAATCCAGCCTGGAGCCCGAAAGTCAGTAGCAGGATAGTTCCCATTGACTTTGAGGAACTGGTTCCCAAAAGTTAGCGCCACGGCAGGATTTTCTCCCACTGGGATGTCTCGCGATACATTCCCAGGGTGTAGACCCATTATGCAATGGGGAGGCCCCGCTCTTGCATAACCAGGAGACTGAAACATCAATCTCCCAACGTGGATGAAGTCGGTATTTCGGCTCACTTCCCATGCCATCTTCCGAGCCTGCGTCACACACTGGAAGGAAGACAAAGAAAAATGTCGCTTGTTGGATGGAAGGTAAAACTTCTCATCATCCAACTAGAAAATCCACTGCCCTTCTCCTGCCTGCAGTTGGTGATCAGGATCTGGTGCGGCATCCCCGAACATGAAGTCGGGCTTCTTATAAGTTCGACGGTCAATATCTTCAAGAGGAGCCGTAGTCAGAATGCTCCTCGTGGTGCGTTGATCACCAACATGAATAAGCGTGTCCCGAACGACGGAGCTCTGTTCACTAAACAGAGAAGCCTGCCCTTGAAATTGCAAGCTAATATGGTCGTCCGCTCCTCTGGTCATTCCAAATAGATTGTTCAAAGGACCAGGAGTGTAGTGCACTGCAGGAGCAAAGAAAATTATGATTAGTGCACTAGCCGAGCGAACATGAAGACACAATCTTCACCAAGGCATAACTTCGCCCTTTGAGCGAAACTAGCAAGGCGATAGCTTCGACAAAGCCTAGTCTCACAACCAAGTCCGCATCTCGCAGAAAATGTCCAAGTATCAGCTTCGCCTAAGCAGAAGGCAGTACAGCCCCGAGGACTAACGTCGTCAAAAGGACATCAAGGTCATTAAATCTTTACGGCCACGATCGATGGAACAGATCCGTACCCTGTTGTTCAACAGGACGAAAACAGCCCAAGTGATAGCTTCGCACGGAAGCTTAATGCAGAACTGTTCAGTTCTTAGATCCCTGGTAAATTCAGGGAAATGGGTTCCCTAACAATAGCAGATCACGACTGATCGTGCTGGATTCATCCAAAGATAGCCAAATATCGGCTTTAAAAGAGAGATGGCACTCTCTAATCAAAAGGGGAAGTCCCTTACCAGTAGTTGGTCGTTCGATGACCGGAGGAGGAGAAGGACCCTCCGCTGCAGAAGTTGCCACTTCTTTTCCCGCTCGTCTCTTGGGCGCCATTGAAGAGCTGTGGGAGTTTTTCAAACTTTTTTAATGGAGAGGAAAAAGGAAGAAGAAGAGTCAAAGGTCTCTAAAAATTTCAAAGTAAAGAGATCTACTCTTTCTCAGCCCGATCGGGCTTTTATAGGCCAATCAGCGCCTGAAACGATGCCTCGAAAAGGGCACAGGCCGCCGTTTCGAATTAATTTGAAACGCCGCCTAAAGCGCCTTCCCGAGAAGCGCTGCGTCAGCCACCAAGGGTTAACTTCGCCATGAGTCAAAGTGCGGACTTCGCACAAGTTCGCCAAGAACTTCGCCAAAAGGGTCCCTTTACTCCGCTAAAGGCACAGTTCGCGGACGCGCCAGCTTCGCGCGAAGCTCATTCAAAAAGGATCCTGTCCTTAAATTCGTGCAAAGTTTAGCTCCGCCTGATTGATTCAAGTCCTCTTAAATTTTCAATGAAGACAAGCGAAAATCAGATGAGCAGAAAGTGCACTTTCATTGATTTAAAAGGGAAGGTACATTGATACTACATCAAGGTTGTGTTTCGTACAACAGATTCAGTTGCTTAACAGGATCATTTGCACAAAAGGCATACAAGTGGTTTTATCTGCTTCTAAGCCAGACCAACTGGACACGAAAGGCCTTCCTCCTGCACAAGGCCGTAACCAGGACAGATGGTGCCACAAGGACATGGCCATGATCCTTCGCTTAATGGCAGATTTTGCTACCAAAAAGCTGGATGTCCTTTCATGAAAATTGGCAAAGGACTGATTGCCACCAGCAGGCCAGATCATCTTTGATGAAAATTGGCAATGAAGGTCAGTGATCTCACAGGTGACGTCCGCTATCCCGAAGTGGATCATCTCCTGTAAATGGCTACCAGCCTCGCCTCAAAGTGGATCATCTCGGATAAGCGACTGCCAACAGCCTCTGGGACACGCATCAGCTGCCCCAGTTTGTTCCTCCTGCTTAAAAGTAAAGCTTCAACTGGGGAAGCATAAGGCAACTTTTCGGTCTCTTTCATCAAGTCATAAGATTGGCAAACATAGCTCACTGCAATGCAAATCGGAACAGATTAGCAGTTAAACACAGAAGAAGCTGCAAAAATACTAAGTCAGATTCTTTGGGACGAAGCAATCCGATTTCAGTTAAAGCAGAGGATAAGCCTCGTTTGCACAGCAATGATGGGCTAGCTCAGCAAACGCCAAGTCCTACCCTCGCCTATATGGCTAAGCCAGACTGATCCTGTGGGACACAGTCTTAACCTCACCAATATGGCAAGACTGGCTCAACTTTGAAGAGACCAAGTCCCAAGTTCTGCCTGTGTAGTGGACTTAACATGCAGTGATCTTTCTCTGATCAAGTCAAGATGATAGCTTCACTGGAAAGCTATGCTGAAACCTTCTCTGCAGATCAGTCAATTGCCAGATGAAGAGTAAGGGAAATTAATCCCTGAAGTAGCTGTCAAAGCTAAATTAAGGGAGAAGAATTCCCTAAAACTGGTGAAGTCGTTGAATGATCAAGACTTACCGGTCCTTGGCCGGATAATAACCAGAGTGAGCATTCCCACTAATTCAGAGATCCGAGTATCTCTCTCAACCAAGAGAAGAGGAGAAGAGCAGATCACTTCTCTTCAGAGGACCTCAAGTGTCCTATTTATAGGCCCCATGGCCTGAGCGCTGCCGCCTCAAGCGTGGAAGCACGAGCGCATTTAAGGCACTTTTGCGCCTTGAGAAAAAGGGACGGTTTTCCTTGGAACCATGCGAAGGAAGAAACGTCTCCCTTATAAAGGCACTTATGGCGCCTTGAAGAAAGGGAATATCCTCCCTTGGAAATACACGATCAGAGAATATCTCCCTCGATCAGTGTAAGAGAAGGAGTAATCCTCCTCGTAACCGGCCCACAGCAGTTGGCCTTGGGAAAGCAACAGATGTTCCAGAGCGAACTTGTTCCCAGAAGCCCAGATGCAGAGCTACCCACTTGCGAAGCTGCCCACACGCGAAGCTACTCAGAGTCGCGAACCTGTGCAATTCTTCGGCAAACTTATCCCAAAGCAGGATTGAAAGCGAAGCTGAACTCAACCATCATGGCGACGTTCATTCTCTACACACCACCGATCAAAGCAGTTCAAAGTGTTTCAAAGTCTGAGCTATTGCAGACTTTCGAAAACTTTGAAGGGGGTCTTGTTGACACTTAAAAAGACAAGATTCTTATTGGTCCAAACAATGTCTAAACTTGTTGACATTTACAAAAGACAAGTGACAGACGAGCTGAAGATTAGTTTTCACCCATCTCCGAGGGACAAGGAAGCAACTTGGACTCCACTGATCCAGCAAGCAGACAGTGAACCCGGATTGTTTCTGAACAGACCTCAGCAGGTCTAAGGTGCTAGCACTTAGCATTACATTAGCCCAAAGGGATAACCTCGCTTGAGAGGCTAGGATCATCCAACTTCGCCTTGAAGCCATTCAAAGCCTCGCCAGAAAGCTAACTCATAGCTTCGCCAGAGAGAGTCAACTCTGCCAGAAACCACATACAATTGCGAAGAAAGAGTATATGGTAACTCCGCCACAGAAGACTTCTAGCTCCGCCGAAAAGCTTCTTTTCGGACTTCGCCAGAAAACTGCCTCCAGCTCCGCTGTGGGTTCAAAGCGGGCAGCGCCGCTACGGATCTGCTATGGTCAACTTTTGACCAATCAAATCTCCGGATGAGATCGGATCCAATCAGATCAAATCCAATTAAGATCAAATCGGAGATCAAATTGGGCAGTTGATTGCCACAATCTCTTGACTCTCTTAAAACGAGTAAGAATATCAAGGAAATCCTCCAATGATATGGAAAGGATCAAAACAGGTCAAGAAGATCAACCGACCTGCCATTTCTAACTTCGCAGAAGCCGATCTTAACCTCGCAGCAAGGCTACTTTTCAAATTCAAACAGATTCGATTCAATCTGTTTCCATATCTTCAAGGGGACGATTATACCCTTGCTCTCCCTACAAATAGCCCGCCAGGGGTACAAGGAGAGATGATGACGAGAGGCGCAAGAGGACTCCACAAGCAGAGACTTCTTCAAGAGAACTCCACAAGCAGAGGCTTCTTCACGACGCACCGTGCGTTCTTGAATTCAGAGACTTTTAGAGAATTACTTCTCAATTCAGGGTGCTGATACCCTAATAACACCTTCTTCTCAAGGAATCTCCAGAACCAGGCGAGAAGGAATTCCTAATTGAAGGTGGTTTTGAGAAGTAGCAAGAGGGTTCTACCAACCTTCTATTCTCTGATTCCCGGAACCAGGCGAGAAGGGAATCTCATCGCTCGCATCGTTAAAGGGACAAAGTGGTCGCGCGCTGACCAGACTCCTATCGGCACACTTCTCCAGAATCTCTGAGGAGATCTACTTGTAATCTTTTTAAGAATACTTGTAATTTAGCTCCTCAAACCTTTTTTATTTGTAAGTTTTCCCCTTTGCAAATCTATGGAAAACAAGATGGCGACTCCGCTGGGGATTGTATTCTCCACTGCTGAGAATCAAGTGTCGCAATGCGACGAACAGACTCCCGGCTCTGGATAATCGCATTTTGTCCCTGTTGGGCCCTTTTCGTATCTTATAAGGCCTAGTTCAGTCCAATCAAGGTTAAAGTTTGACTTTTGATAAAAATACCCAATTAACACAAGAAATAGTGATAATTAGCAGTAATTGTACATAAAAACTATGTAACACCACTCGTAGCTCTCGGAACCATATTTTCCTCCAGTTTGGGTCCAATTCGGCTCATATAAGGTATAATTCAGGCCAATCGGGGCTGAAAAGTTTAACTTTTGGTCAAACTTCCAACTTAAGAATAGAGACAAATTGAATTAGTAGTGGTTATACATACAAACTATGTGATACTACTCCCAGCTCTTGAAAACCATGTTTTCTCCCCATTTGGACCCTATTCTCTGCTCTTATAAGGCCTAGTTCTAGCCAATCAGGGCTGAAAGTTTGAGTTTTAGTGAAACATCTCAATTAAGAAAAGAACCAAGTTTAATTAGTAGTAATTATACATAAAAATAATGTAATAGTACTTTGAGTTATTGAAAACTTCATTTTCCCCCCCGTTTGGGACCTATTCGGCTCATATACAATTAGTCCTGACCAATTCGGGGCTAAAAATTTGACTTTTGATCAAACTT
>JAVJIF010014464.1:0-7500 GCA_038442645.1 Agave tequilana | reverse complement strand
GTATATATATACATATACCTATATATATATATATGTATATATATAAACCATTTGATCATTCATGGTTTTTTTTACCTTTCATTCAACTGTCAAGAAGATTTCTAATTTGGTTCTATGAGTGGTGGCATTCATACGGACCCACAACAGATATTCTACCACCAGCAATACTCAAAGGCTTCAATCCCTACCTACTCAAAGCCAAAGGACTAACACTATGTCAAGACAGTATAGTTCTACAGAGAATTCAAGGTTCCATGAATTTTCTGTTGGGGTTACAGAGTTGCTCAACATTATAGTATTGCCGACAAATTTCCTATGAGTCTCTTCTGAGAATTCAAATTAAATGGTGGGACAAATTTAATCAAGCTCTCTGTTCGGACACAACAGTTACTGATTCCTCGCCACCGGCAAAAAACTCCAACATCATATTCAACAAATTGCTAAGCAAACGGATCCTTCCACTACTCCAAAATCCAACTCCAAAACCCCAGTTCAACTCCCAGATGACTCTGATTCAGAAGACGAATTCCAACAGTTCTTACAATTCAAAAATGTAAGAAGATGCAGAAGCAACTCAACCGTTCCCAGGCAAACTCCACGACATCCTCCACCTCCACCGATCCCATCGGTGGCCAAGATCCTTTGATATGTAAAGAGAGAGAGAGAGAGAGAGAGAGAAGAAAGAGACACTCTTCTGCAGATTCCACCATCAGAAGACAGAAGACAAAGCACTCATCACAAGAAGACAAAATACTATCACTCATCACAAGACGACAAAAGCAGACAGCATCTCCAGCTCAAAGCATCACCCGATTCGACAGCATCGCCAGATCAAAAGCAAAAGAAGAAAATGACAACCATTATCTTTCCTGCTCAAAAGTAAATCCACTCACCGGCAATAATTCAAAACGACAGAGGAGACTTGACGGAAAGTAGATTCCAAATGAAAAATTAGAAAACATCTATAGTATAGGAACATTTGACTAAAAACATCATACGCAATTAAATTCATGAAGAAACATTCAATATCAGAATAAATTTCAAACCATTCCATTATTATCCACCTTGGTATTACAAGAATTTCTAAAGAAAGGATTTCGTTACATACATTTTGGCCTAATACAGGTAGCCATTAAACCCTTAGTTCATACAGTGTAGATATTCCTGTGTATACAGCCTTAAGAGACAAAAGACTAAAAAGATACAAGTCGTCTATTTTGTCTATGATTCAAACAAATATATGTAATGGTCCAGTCTATTTCAATTGTATGCCTAACTACTCTGTATCATTAACAGATCCATTATTCTTAAATTCATTAATCTTAGACATTCATTTACAAGGTGACGAATTTGAAAAATTTACTGAACAAGTAGCAGTTATGTATAAAATGTATTCAAATTAATGAACTCTAATATGAACCCTAAATTCAAAATGATGAATACCTCTACACAAGAAGAAACTGTCTTACTTCAAATTGAAACTGAACATTCAAAAATCTTTGTCCCAAGAAGATTAAAGTGGAATGAAATCACAATTCCAGAGGAATTTAGGATTGAAAATCCTCAAACTCCTAGAGACATAGAAAGAACAGAAATTTCTGATATTATTGAAGAAAATGATGGAACGATATTAATACGATTTATTCGCTGAAAGAAAAACCTTCAACCTCTTTCAGGTATCCTGAATCTAGTAGGAGGTCATGCTCAGATTATTCATTACAACAGCCCATTAAAGTATTTCATAAATCTCCTCTTCCAGAAATGGATCAGGGAAATTATTCTCCGACATCATCACAGATGAAAGGAGACTTTAGTAGTGAGATTAATGTCATTACTAGTGATAAACCATTCATTAATAATAGTTTTGAATTAATGAAAGACTTCAGAGAAGAATCCGAATATTTTTATTGGTTCTCAGAATTTGATAAAACTTATCAGGAAATATTAATAAAAGAATGGATCACTGATATAGAAAAACATAAAATTAATTTAACTTCGAAATATGGTTAGAATATTATTTAATAAAACAGGGCATTCAAAAACCGTCACACCAATCTCAAATCAATGTTCAAACTAGTTATAAAAAATGGCAATTATCCGACGGTCAAACAGTAACTTCTATCTATCCCCATTGCAATCTTTTAAAATTACTATAAAGAAGGAGACATTACTGCCTCACCCTTAAAAAAGGGAAAAGATAATAATGAACTGGTTAACATTGAAGACATTAAGAAAATATATCATCAAAATAATTATTCAAATCAAATGCTGCACGCGATAGCACAACAAATAGATTCTTTATCAACTGAAATTAAAGGGGTACACAAAGAGTCCAGTCCTAAATTTCCACAAAGTTATTCAGCACCACATTTTCAACTAACTAATATACCAATTGAATTTGAAGAAAAATTCAACCACTAAACTTACTAGGACAAATAACTCAAGCTCTAGAAAAAATTAATAAAGATATTCCAAGCACATCAAAGATAAATACGATTGAAGAACAAAATGCATCAGAATCTGAATCTGCTGAAGACTCTTCAGCTCAGACAATTCCTTAGTACAACAATTAATCAAATAGAAGATGATATTCAAGGAACAGATCAAGATTTAGAAATTATAGAATTCATCGAAAATACAAGCAGCATAACAATCATACAAAAAATATTGGTGTAAAGGAAGAACTAGGAATTATTATCCTAGGCCAACCCTTCCAGATATTCAATATGAAGAACGAGCAATATTCAAGTCAAGTTACGATGGTACTTCAGTTTATGAATGGAATATTGATGGAAAAAAGTGAATATGAAATATTAAACACTTTATAGGAAATTGGTATGGTAGTAACTGCCTACAAAATAACCGACTACAAGAACCAAATGCCACTGTTTACATTATCACCGGATTCACTGGTCAATTAAAATATTGGTGGGATAACTCATTGACCCTAGAAGACAAACAAACTATTTTAATTCACGAAATAGAAGTAGAAGATGCTCAGGGAACAATTACTAGGAGAAATGATTCTACTAGTTTTCTCATCGTCACAATAGCAACACATTTTGTAGGAAACCCTGCAGAAGAATTAGGATCTTCAAAAATATTCCTTACTAACCTTCGATGTCCAACCCTTTCTGATTTTCGATTGGTACAAAGATATGTTTCTAACTCATGGTTAAAACGGTCCGATTCAACCAAATCTTTTTGGAAAGAAAAATTTATTACAGGTCTACCCAATTTATTTTCACAACGAGTTTTCACCAGTATTAAAAGGCCATGGGAATTGAAGATGATAAATTGATTTAGTACTATTACATACGGTCAATTATTTGCATTCGTTAAAAAGGAAGCACTACTAGCCTGTCAGAAATTAAATTTCAAGCCAAATACGGTAATAAACGAAAAGAAATTGGCCTTTCTGTGAAGCATTTGGCATCACAGGAATAAAAGCTCCCTCAATAGAAAAGAAACACAAACAAAAATGATTCCTTATAAAAAGCATAAGCCAAAGAAATACAAATATTCTCGAAAACATTCAAACGAAGATTATTATCAATCTAAAAGAATTACTTGTTATAAATGTTGCAAACCTGGTCACATCGCAAGTAAATGTAAATAAAAAGGCAAAAAATAGAATTAATGAAATCATAGACAATCTATCAGATATAGATTCAAACATAAAAGAAAAATTTAAAGAAAAATATAACTCTATTCTGAAATTAATAAAATATCTGAAGATGATGGATTTTACTATTCTTCAAGTTCTAGTGACCATACGTGTACATGTAAACAAATTAATATGATTAATACAAGAAACACTCTAAAATACCTAAGGCAAAAAAATTTAAAAAAGATTCAAAAGAATTGATATTCGATATGATACAATAGATTGCAGACCCGGAAAAACAAAAGGAACATTTAGAAAAATTGAAAACCCTAATAATCAATGAAGAAGACAATACGGATAAACTATTCAAACCTTTTAGTATCTCAAAACTTTTTGAGACCTATCCCGTAAATACAACCTTGAAGCCCCAGCCAAATAGCATTCATGAACTTCGAACAGAAATAAAATTATTAAAAGAAGAAATTAAGAATATTAAAGAAAATTTAAGCCAAATAGAAACAAAAAAATTTAGCATACGAAACCCAAATGTGCCTTATTCAGACTCAACTCGATAAAGGAAAAGAAATTGCAACCATATCGGAAGAAGAGTTACCTTTCTCATTAAACGAAATCACCATTTCAACCACTGAACCCTCCGACTCTAACTTCATTTCAACTATTAAGGGATTCACATATCAGAAATGGTTTGTATTCATAAATATACAATTCACAATTCTAAATTCACAATATTCATAGGGGAAACCATAACACCAATCAATAGATCAATAGAATTTGCAAACAAATTTCCCGATGATATTAAAGATAAAACCCAGTTACAAAGATTTTTAGGATGTTTTAAATTACGTATCTGATTTCATCCAAAAAATACGAATAATTTGTGCACCACTATTTCAAAGACTCCAAAAAAATCCACCAGCAATGTCTGATAGCATACTCAAATAGTCAAACAAATTAAAGAGGAAAGTCCATTCATTACCATGTCTATGCATTCCTCATCCTCATGCATTCAGATAGTTGAAACAGATGCATCGGATATAGGATATGGTGGCATACTGAAACAAAGATTTCAACAAACATCTCATGAGCAAATGGTTAGATTTCATTCTGGTGTATGGCTCGGTCCTCAAAATCTTACTCCACCATCAAAAAGGAATTCTTTCCATTGTTCAATGTATTTCTAAATTCCAAGATGATCTTCTGAATAAAAAATTCCTTCTCCGAATTGATTGTCAATCCGCTAAATCTAAATTTATCTTGAAAAAGATGTTCAAAATATTGCATCTTAAGCAAATTTTTGCTAGATGGCAAGCCATTCTTTCTATTTTTGATTTTGATATAGAGTATCTTAAAGGTTCAAATAATTCCTTACCCGATTTCCTAACTCGTGAATTCTTAACCACAAATTTAAAATCAGTACCGACAAAGGCAAATCTCCGATTCAAAAGACCGTCAATTCCAAAGACTATGAATAAAAATCTCATCACTTTCATCCTCGCCTATTCAAAGTCCCAATAAATTTCAAGTCTTAGGTAATTTTCCTCCTCTTCCTTATGCCTGACTCTTCAAACGCCTTCTGCCAAAATTCAAAACACATCACGCCCTCAGTCAACATCTGATTCATCTCCTTATTTCACCAAAAGGAATCCAGAACATCTCTACTCTTACCACCTTTACTGAAATTCCTGATTACAAAATCCTCTCCTAATTTGTTAATAAAATCCTACCTTCTGGTTGTCAATGGATTCCACGACCACACTCAAAACTCAACGATATTATGAACTTTTCTCGTTGACTCTGGCTCTATTGAGCTATATCATTCTATGGACAAAAACAATCCCGACAGAATCTCTTATCCAAAATGCATCATAAAAAAGTAATCAAACCGACAGAATGGGCATCCTATGCTACAATGAAGGATTTATAGTCAATTACATTCCAAAAGGTTACTCCTATCATGATTATCGGATGGCCTGGTATCGCGCATTCCTCTACAAACCATTTGATCATTCATGGTTTTTTTACCTTTCATTCAAACTGTCAAGAAGATTTTCCAATTTGGTTCTATGAGTGGTGGCATTCATACGGACCCACAACAGATATTTTACCACCAACAATACTCAAAGGCTTCAATCCTACCTACTCAAAGCCAAAGGACTACACTATGTCAAGACAGTATAGTTCTACAGAGAATTCAAGGTTCCATAGATTTTCTGTTGGAGTTACAGAGTGCTCAACATTATAGTATTGCCGACACAAATTTCCTATGAGTCTCTTCCGAGAATTCAAAATAAATGGTGGGACAAATTTATCAGCTCTCTGTCGGACACAACAGTTACTGAATTCCTCGCCACCGGCAAAAACTCCAACATCATATTCAATAAATTGCCAAGCAAACGGATCCTTCCACTACTCCAAAATCCAACTCCAAACCCGAGTTCAACTCCCAGACGACTCTGAAATCAGAAGACGAATTCCAACAGTTCTTACAATTCCAAAAATTTAAGAAGATGCAGAAGCAACTCAACCATTCCGGGCAAACTCCACGACATCCTCCACATCCACCGATCCCATCGGTGGCCAAGATCCTTTGATATGTAAAAAAAAAGAGAGAGAGAGAGAGAGAGAGAGAAGAAAGAGACACTTTTCTGCAAAATTTCACCATCAGAAGACAGAAGACAAAGCACTCATCACAAGAAGACAAAATACTGTCACTCATTACAAGATGACAAAAGCAGACAGCATCTCCAGCTCAAAAGCATCACCCGATTCCACAGCATCGCCAGATCAAAAGCAAAAGAAGAAAATGACAACGCACTTATCTTTCCAGCTCAAAAGTAAATCCACTCACCGGCAATAATTCAAAAACGACAGAGGAGACTTGACGGAAAGTAGATTCCTTACCTCAAAGAACGTGACGCACTCACCCAAAAGCAGATGCCTTCAAGAAGGACAGCTCATCCCTCAATCATGCAGGATAGCTCATCACCTCCAGAAGCATCCACACTCTCTATAAATAAGAGCCCTTCATTCGTCAAAGGCAGAGTGAAAATAACAATCAGCAATTAAGCCAGAAATTCCTCAGTCCTCAAACCATCTTCTTCAACTACCATCTTCACCTAAACCTTTCAAACTGTATTCCTACCTTATCCTGTATCCAGTTTCAAAAGTCATAGTATCAAGACAAGCCTTGTAAGTTCATATTCCATTTGTAATTTATCTCTTCAAAATAGTATTCATCTTTTGTTAATACTGTGTGGTTGTCGATTAATACTTCCACAACAAGATTGCATTGTGCACCTCTAACTCTTTATCAAGAGGAATCACGAGGAAGAAGTTCAGAACCCTTCAGGTTATTCAGCTTCTAATCTTGTTCGAAGTGATCGTTTCTATTTCCTTTTTCATATAATCATCTTAAACTACTCCTGGGTTATTTTGGTATCAGAGCGAAAATAGCAATCAGCAATTAAGCCAGAAATTCCTCAGTCCTCAACCAACATTCTTCAACTACCATCTTCACCAAAACCATTCAAACTGTATTCCTACCTTATCCTGTATCTAGTTTCAAAAGTCAGAGTATCAAGACAAGCCTTGTAAGTTCATATTCCATTTGTAATTTATCTCTTCGAATAATATTTTATCTTTTGTAATACTGTGTGGTTGTTGATTAATACTTTCATAAAAAGATTGCATTGTGCACCTCTAACTCTTATTAAGAGGAATCACGAGGAAGAAGTTCAAAACCCTTCACCGGGTATTCGGCTTCTAATCTTGTTCGAAGTGATCGTTTCTGTTTCCTTTTTCATATAATCATCTAAACTTACTCCTGGGTATATGTATATATAGGTATAATATATAGGTATATGTGTGTGTGT
>JAVJIF010014463.1:0-53153 GCA_038442645.1 Agave tequilana | reverse complement strand
TTACTTGCTCATGAAGGGAGAGATGAGCACAGCAACCTGGGTCGCCTTGTGTCTTCATCTCCAGTCCTCGGGCAGTTGACCCCAGTCCTACCACTGGGGTAATTGGTGGCAAGGCTCCGGCTGCAGAAGTCTCGCGCGTGGCGCTATCGTCTTCCTCACTCTCAGGGGAAAGCGATTTGAAGACGAGGTCGACTACGGCGATGAACCCGCTCTTCCTGATCAGTAAGTTCTCCCACATCTCAGAGGAAGAATATACGGGGGTGAGCCATCAACGGTATCACAGCTGGCGATTATTCCCGCTGAAGGTACTCTTTCACCTTCTGACCTAATTTCCCTTTTCATTTGAAGAGGATGTTTTAACATTCTTCTTTTATGCTGCAGGGTTGGCCGGGGACATTGAAGCTGTAACCTCCTCGCATATCGAGGAGACGGTAGAAGAGCTGACCCAGTCCGAAGGAGTCGAGGCTTTAGTTGCCGAGATAACTCCAGAGAGGGCAACTACTGAAATTGGGGAGCCTTCCATTTTGCCGGAAGAGGAGGCAACCCCTAAGGCTGGGGAAGAACCCACCTGCAGGGTGAAGAGGTTACCATTGAAGCCAGGGAGACTTCCACTCCGCAGGATTCGCCCAAGGATTTGACATCTCTGGACCTCCCAGATGGTAAGGAAGTTCTGATATTTTAAATGTTTCGCTTTTCTCCTTTGTGGCTAATGTCGTGATAACTTGCAGAGGGAACTGAGGGGGCTCAGGTGGAGAGTCCGACGGTCGGTACCCTTCCAAAAGGCCACACAGCTCAGGTCTCGGTTGAAGCTTCTGAGGAGGTTGCGCTTACTACTCCATCATTAGCTGTGGAGGTTCCTGCAGAGATAACACCTCTGGAAGCGCCAGTAGCCAGTCTCGCTCTTGCTGGATCGCGACTCAGCACGACTCTCGTGCAAAAAGAGCCAGCTTGCACCCCTTTCCTCATGATAGAAAGGGGGTCGGGGAGTACCACGGGTGATGATACCATGGATTTCCTGACACGCAAAACGGTGCAGCAGTTCCTTGACGCGATGCGATCGTGCATCGATTTTATCCTGTCTGGGCGCAGCTCTTTTGACTTTGCCCGGACGTTTCTTGGAAACATGGCCGGTAACATCGAATTAACCGGAGGCTCCTCGCTTGCCAAGTCGTGTCTGCTGTTGGTGGAGCGATTGGGAAGTGACCTGAAAGAGCTGAAGTCTTTAGACAATGCTAGTTCTTCTCAAGAAGCCCAGGTCATCTTGACTAGGCTCCTAGCCATCCAGGAACAAGAGCGACAGGAGGTGGAAGCACAAGTTGCTGAAGAGGTCCGCAATCTCGAGCGTTCCCAAGCTGAATGTCAGAAACTGGCTGACGATTCAATGGAATCCGAGTTCATCCGGTAAAACGCAGAGCTCGCCATTACCAATGCTCGGTCTGCCATCGCTAAGGCGGAAGCCATGATCGCGATAATAAGAGGACGCTTGCCACCGTCCGGAAGAGGCTGGAGGAGCAACAAGCTACGAAGGCACGAGCTGAAGAAAGCCAGACCATTCATTCCTCCAGGTTGGAATCTCTGCGAGCACAGCTGGCTGCAAAACCCTTTTTATCTGAAGAGGAGCTGCGGGTCCAAGCCATGATGGAGGCTGAGAAGGCACGTCAGCACGAGATGCATCGTCTCAGGGAGCGTATCCGTTCTTTGCCGGATCAAGACTTTTAGCCTTTTCCCCTTCTTCCCTTTTTTTTGTAAAGAAGAGGACACTCTATTAGAGTGTTTGTATCCACTTTTACTATTTTCGATATAATAAAAGTTTTTGAAGTTTTTGTTCCATCTTCTTTGTTTAGCTGTGGATAAATTCAACTCCCTGATCACTGGCTGTGAATACTGAACTTAGGTAAGACTAAGTTCTTTCAATGAGACGCGGCGTCGACTCTAGGTCTTCTTGATGAGACGCGGCATTGATCCACAGAGTGAGACGCGGTCATCCGTCCATAGGAGCTTAGATAGAACTAAGTCCTTTTGATGAGACGCGGCGTCAATCACAGGGTGAGACGCGGTCATCATTCCATAGGAACTTAGATTTCACTAAGTCCTTTTGATGAGACGCAGCGTCAATCACAGGGTGAGACGCGGTCATCATTCTATAGGAACTTAGATTTCACTAAGTCCTTTTGATGAGACGCAGCGTCAATTACAGGGTGAGACGCGGTCATCATTCCATAGGAACTTAGATTTCACTAAGTCCTTTTGATGAGACGCAGCGTCAATCACAGAGTGAAACGCGAATTTGTCTTGCTGAGAAAGATGCAGATAGAGCAGACACGAGGGACGCAGCATTGTTTGCTGAAGGGACGCGACGCAGACATTCTTCTGGAACGTGGGTGGATATCTTTCAATCTGAGAAAGGAGATGCGGTTTCTTTGGACGCGACTTTCCTATCTGCGTCTAATGCAGCCTGACTTAAAAGATTTTAGGAGATCTTTGAACGTTAAATCTTCACTGACGATTGGGAAACCGGGTCATCCGTTGTTCCCCGAAGCAGTTGTCCACGCGTCGGTTCTTTATTGAACTTAGACGTTAATGCGCTTTAATGCAAAACCGGCGCTGGCGGTTGGAGACCAGTGTCTGCGACGGTTCCCAAAGCGACGCTCCACGCGTCAGTCTCTCATTGGACTTTGGCAGTCGTGCGGCCACCAAGGCAACGGTTCCGATTAGCGCACCATTAATGACAGTTATTAGGGGCTGCCTATAAATAGGACGCACCCTCTCCATTTTAAACAATCCAGACCTGGACTGTTCTTTCTTTGGTTTGCTCTGAGAAGTCTCGCCTCCTTCAGAGTTTCAAAAAGGGGTTTTGTCTCCATGGATGAAGATGATTCTGTGGATGAAGGTGACCCAGAGCTTTTATGCTTCTGTTGGTCTCTTCAGGAGAAAGCACCTTTCATGTCTCCGTTCTGAGGCAGAGAGTTCTGCTCTTGACGGAGGCCTCTGCGGGTATGCCGTCCCGACCTGCCATAATACTTGTAGTCCACCCAGGCTTGCATCCTGGCATCTCTTGCAGAGATGGTCATCTGTTTTTCTCATGAAGTCTGAGTTGGTGCATTCCTCCTGGAATTTGCGCCGCCGGCTTAGACCTCTCAGGACGCGAGTGTTGAAATCCTTGGCACTTGGCGCGGGCTTTGCTCATGAAGCTCGCGTTTTAAGGCCATTGACTTGGATAAACTCCAATTGGGCTGAAATTTTCAGACCAATCTTGTAACTCCTGTTTATTCAACAGAGAGATGGCAGTTTTTGGCGTTTGAAGTTTTTCGCGTCTTGTGCTTTTAGGCGCGGGCGTAAGATAAGGCTGCGTTTGAATCCTGTGTGTTCCACAGTTCTGATTCGCGTCTGTCTCTGTTGGCGCGGTATTTTAATTGACTGCGTGGGCTCATCCCCGCGTCTGCAGCCTTTGACAATAGCCGCGTCTGTCACTTAGTTTTCTTTTGTTGAAGTACACTAAGTTCCAGATTTTCTAACCCCCTTGTTTATTCTTTGCAGGTAGGCTTGATTGTCCTTTTCAGGTTCGCTGGGCCCTGGAAGAATATTCGGCCGCGGACTTGTTCGATGTTCATCCACAAGGGAATATATTATGGTCCTCGTCGTCCACAAGGGAATATATTATATCCCTGACGAGGACTCGACCCTCGCCAAGGTCTCTTCAGATCCACTGGACCAGTCATGCCTGCTGGCAAGAGATGGTCAGGGTAAGTATGGCGGCGAGGGGGCTACGGTGGATACGGTGGCAGGTAGGATCCTCTTCCTCTCCCACCCCAGAAGTAACATCGAGGACTCCTCATGTCTGCTGGATGGTCTGCTGGGGAAAGAGATGTTCATGAACGAAGGGTTGCAGGACTTTCTGCTGCCACCAGACCTCAAGAACACCATTGCTCTTAGCTTAGTCAGCTAGGGCTCTTTTGATGTTTACATCATGCATCGTGGTGTAACCAGCTTCTATTGTAGCCACAAAACATCGCGCACTTGGAATCAGACGCGGCTTTAAGGAGTGAGTGCTACCTCTGAGAGAGAGAGGGACTTCTTTGTACTCCTTAATTGTAACACTCAATCTTATTGTATAAGAGTGCGTTTTTACTGTAACACTCCATCTTATTGTATAAGAGAGCGTTTTGTATCACTTTCATATTTTGGAAATAAATAAAAGTGACAGTTTTCTTTTTTGCCTCTTTCATTGTCTTGAACTTTTTGTCTTAGACTCATAGAAGCAAAGAATCTTTGACTTTGTCAAAATTATGATGATAATTTTAATAAGTCAAACTTTGTGGAGAAAGATCTATTTCAGGAACTCTCACAATACTGTCAGAAGTGTAATATTACTTGACAGAGATGAAATTTTTGATGGACCTGTCACTTTATAAGAGAAAGTGACAAGTAGAATTGGTACCCCAGGGAGGGTGAACTTTTATCAAGTGTTTGGGATTAACTTGATTGAGCTCAACTGGGGATTTGATGGAAACACTGTTGATGGTGTAGTATTAACCTAACAATGTTTTTAGGTAGACTTGTTATTCTGTGAAGAGAATAACAAGTGAGACTAGACTCGTGGGGGTCTAGGAAAGTTTGTGACCGTTAGAGTGTGATATTAACTTAACGGGTTGAAAGTGGTCTTGTCAGAAGTGTAATATTAACTTGACAAGGATGTGAGTCAGAGGTGTGATATTAACTTAACTCAGAAGTGTCACTGTCATAGGTGTAATGTTTAACTTGACAGTGAGGGTAATGCTAGAGGTGTAATGTTGAACTTAGCATTGGTCATCTCGGCTTGGATAAGGAAGTCGAGAAAAGGTCAAAGCCATAGGTGTATTGTTGAACTTAGCAATGACTTGGATGCTAGAGGTGTGGTGTTAACTTAGCATCATCCATTTCAGCTTCGATATGGAAGTCTAAAGAAAAGTGACTGTCAGAGGTGTAATATTAACCTGGCAGAAATTTGATTACTGTTTAGAGGTGTGGTGTTAAACTTTAACAGTAATTTGTCAGAGGTGTGATATTAACTTGACAAAGATTGACTCATGATAAGAGCAATTTGAGGACCTGTCATTCTATTGGTGAGAATTGACAAGTGAAAATTTTGAAGTGCCAGAGGTGTAGTGTTAACTTGGCAAATTTGAAAATTGATACTCCGTGTAGAGTTGACAAACCAAAATTTGTACTCGACAAGGAATATTGAAAAGTTTCCATTACCAGAGGTATAGTGTTAACTTAGTAATGGTTGTATTTTGTAGACCTACCATTCTGTGGATGAGAATTGGTAGGGAATTTTGGAGGAAAGAGTGGAGCCAAGTCCACTTTAGGATTTTTAGCAAACCCTCAGTTGTCAACGGATTTGAGGTGCCTTTACCAACTACCGTTTGAGTTGGGCTAGCCATGCTATTCCCCTCAGCATGATGAGTTGTCGAAGACTTATGTTGGGCTTAAAAGCCAACATTTTCCTCTATCCTTAGCCGTCGGAGGCGTCGGATCAAATGGGAACGTGTCCCTAAGGATTTTTAGCAAATCCTCAGCTGTCAACGGGTTTGAGATGCCTTTACCAACTACCGTTTGAGTTGGGCTAGCCATGCTATTCCCCTCAGCATGATGAGTTGTCGAAGACTTATGTTAGGCTTAAAAGCCAACATTTTCCTCTATCCTTAGCCGTCGGAGGCGTCGGATCAAATGGGAACGTGTCCCTTAGGATTTTTAGCAAATCCTCAGCTGTCAACGGGTTTGAGGTGCCTTTACCAACTACCGTTTGAGTTGGGCTAGCCATGCTATTTCCCTCAGCATGATGAGTTATCGAAGACTTATGTTGGGCTTGGAAGCCAACATTTTCCTCTATCCTTAGCCGTCGGAGGCGTTGGATATTAATGAAGAAGCTCTTCTTATTTTGATCAGAGGTGTACTTTTAACTTGATCAGCGGAAGAATACCATCTAAGGATAGTATTTCTTCAGGAACCTGCTATTGATCGGCATCATGAGTGTATCGCCATTTGAAGTTATGAGGCGATACGATCCATTTGAGTAGACTGACTCTACTACAAATGGTCCTTCCCATTGGGTTGGAATTTTCCTTTTGTCTTGTGCGTCATCACCATGGGTCTTCTGACGGCTAAGACTAGGTCGCCTTTCTTGAAAGTTCGCACTTAACTTTCTTGTTGAAGGCTTTGGTAATTCGAGCCTGGTAGAGCTCGATTTGCT
The DNA here is from genome assembly GCA_038442645.1 of Agave tequilana. NCBI lineage: Eukaryota > Viridiplantae > Streptophyta > Magnoliopsida > Asparagales > Asparagaceae > Agave > Agave tequilana. The sequence continues at coordinate 46,921 of JAVJIF010014463.1, read as the reverse complement.
GTTGGGCCTGCAGACGCTTATCATCTAAGGCCTCCAGTTCCTGGAGTCGCTGTCGATGCTTCTCCTCTGTTGTCATCTCCGCTGTCAAGACGACGCGTAGAGATGAAATTTGGATTTCGAGTGGGAGGACGGCTTCGCACCCGTATACCAAAGAAAATGGCGTAGCTTTAGTTGGGGTTCGCACAGTTGTGCGGTAAGCCCATAAGCATTCACCCAACTTGTCGTCCCAATCACGTTGACTTTTTGAGATGAACTTCTTAAGAAGCTTGCCAATAGTCTTGTTGAAAGCTTCTGCGAGGCCATTAGCGGCAGGATAGTATGCGTTGAGGACACACTCTGGATTCTGAACTTGGCACAGAATCTCTGGAAAGCCTGGCTGATGAACTAGGGTCCATTGTCATGGACAATTCGTCGAGGTACACCGAAACGGTAAATAACGTGGTGTTTCACGAACTTGATCACGTTCGACGATTTGACCTCCTTCAAAGGAATGGCCTCAGCCCACTTAGAGAAATAATCGGTTATTGCCAAAATAAACCGATGTCCTTTTGATGATGGTGGGCTGATAGGACCAACCACGTCCATGCCCCACATTTCAAATGGCTAGGTAGAGGACGTAGAGTGGAGGTAGCCTGGTGCTTGATGGATGAAATCGCCATGCACTTGGCAGGCGTGACATCTCTTGGCATAAGTGTTGGCTCAAAGGCCTTCCACTCTAGTTTTGATGATGACTCATTCATGTAGTTATATTTACTAATAATCTTGTGATTCTAAGTTTCAGATCATTAGCAAGATATTAGTTGATGATTAGCTTCAACAAGAGGAGTTTAGAAGCTTATCATGGTGATTCCGGTGCTCAAGCTTCAAGATCATACCTTTGCACTCGGTGGATTGCGTTTGGGAGCAAGTCTACTTGAAGATGGAGATCATCTAGGAGACTTAGGTATCCTAGTTAGTTTAGTGTGTTTAGATCCATTTGTAAAGTTTAGTATAGTTGATATGCTCAAGTACACATACACACACATTTCATGATTTGGATTTTGGTTTCATGAATAGTTTGATCAAAACAAGTTTACATGTTTTATATGTATATTAGATATGCTCTATATACATACATGCTTATATGACTTATACAAACTTAGTTTGACGTACCTATTCATGTAGTTTTATGTTTTGGTATAAAACATATTTTTGAAATTAAGGACAAAAACTGTGATATATTTTGTGAATGTATATTGGACCTATGTCCATATGCATCATGCTTAATAATGTTCAAATATCATGTTTTTGTATTTCTATAAGTTTTAGGAAAATCAGATTTCCTATTGAAAAATCAAGTTTGATAAAAATACAAGTTTTGGTTTTTGATAAAATTGGCAAGACACAAAAATGAATTGATATGATTGATATATGTCTTGAAAATTTTTATCATATGTTTATGTTTCAATATAAAATGTTAAAACAAGTTTTATAGAATTTTCAGAAAAGATAAAAGATTTTTTATAAAATATTTTTCCCAAATTTTCTGATCTTATTTTTTTGTGCTGACCGGCTGGTCGGTCGACCGGGACGGTCGACCGCACCAAGGGACGGTCGACGCACGGGTCGACCGACGTGCACAGACTTGTGCACGTCTGGCAGCACAGTGGTCCGGTCGACCGGACGGTCGACCGCTGCAGAGAGCTCTGCTCTCTGTTTGTTTGGGTCGACCGGGCGGTCGACCGGTAGCTCCAACGGGTCAAAATATGACCGTTGGACGGTCGACCGTTGCCTGTCAGAGCTGCCAGCTCAGCTCTAACGGCTAGTTCTGTTTTGGCCTATATAAACCCCATCTCTTTGGGATTTTGGCCTAGGTTTTTAAGGAGAAAAATTCCAGACTTTCTCTAGTATTTAAAAGAGTTTTAAAAGAGTTTTTAAGCCAAAAGATTTCATCTTATTTGTTTTTAGGTTTTTGAAAAATCAAAGAAAGCTAGGGTTTTGGGAGATTGTTTTGTTTTTTTTTCTATCATTTACAAGTGATTTCCAAGTAGATTTCTTGTGCTGGTTTCCAAAATCACCTTGTTTCCACACTTGAGCTATCATACTATCCTAATCTATTAGGATCTTGTTTTTGTGGAAAAAGAGAAAAAGAAAAGAGAGAAAAAGAGAAGTGTTTGAGGTTAAGCCTCTAAGTTGTAAACCCTCCTTGCTTTTGTTGTATCCCTCTTTGGTAGAGGTTGATCGGAGTGGTATTGAGTTTGGATCCCTCTTCGGTAGAGGTGATTATGTTGGTTGTATTGGCTACGGGCCTTATCCCTTTTCGGTAGAGGTGGATTGTGGTTGTATAGCCTCGGTGGCTTTGTAAGGTTGAGAGAGGAGTTCGGTACTCCTATAGTGGATTGGAAATCCTACACGGTGGTGTAGGCGGGGGGATGTAGAGCAAGGGTGCTCGAACCTCGTAACATATCCTTGTGTTTGCGTTTGATCCACTTTTCTCTAACTCTCTCTCTCTTTACATTTGTGCAAAGCATCATACTTCATATCATATCATATTTGCTTGTGTCGAGCATAATTCATTTTGCCATATCATATCTAATTGCTTGTATTGCCTTGCATATTTCATATTGCTATATCTTGTATTTGCTTGGCTTGCTTGTGTGTGTGCCTAACTTATACTTAACCTACAAGAGCTTCACATAGCACCTCAACCCATTCAAGGGGAATCAAGAGGAGTTAGTCCAGAGCCCTTCACGGGGAATTCGGCTACACTTGTTGTGTTGTATTAAGTTTGTGCAAGATTTGCATTAGCTTCCGCATTTAGCACACTTAGTTTTGCATTTAGTTCTAGATTAGCACTTACACCTATTCACCCCCCCTCTAGGTGTTTTTCAATTGGTATCAGAGCTAGTGCTCCTTATATTAGGCTTAACATCCTAGGAGTGAGATCCATTTGCTTGCTAATCTTTGTTTGCATTTGCGTGTTTGCACACATATAGTTTACCATGACTTTCATGACCCCACCTATGTTTGACCCTTCAAACATTCATGTTTGGAAGATTAGAATGACCTTTTACTTACAAACCCTAGGTCATAAAGTTTACCTTGCCATTACCAAGGAATCCTTCCTTAGTGATAGCAATCATATAGGGGCCAATGCACAAGCCCTTGAGGCTATTAGAAGCACACTTCCTAAAGACTATCTCTTACGTGTTTCTAACTTTGATTCCGCTTTGTAGTGTGGAACAAATTGACAACAACCACCACCTCCGAGCTTCAAGTACAAATCCAAGAGGAGGAGTCTAGTGGAGAATCCAATTCACAATGCTTCATGGTCCAAGGGAATGACTCCCTTGAGGTACACTCGGAAACTCCATTAGATAGTGATGATGATGCTAGTTCTTCAAATGATCATATTGATGCCCATGCTTTGAATGAAGAACTTTCTATTGTGTGTGAAAATTGATTGAAAAATATAACTTGTTGAAAAGAAAAGTCTAGGAATTGAACAAGAAAATAAGAGTTTGCATGCTAGACTTAACATTGTTTTGCAAGAGAAGGTTGAGGTCTATAATGAAACGGATTCATTGAGATCTCAATTAGAACTTGCACTTAAAAAAAATGAATTTTTAAAATCTAAAAATGATTGCCATGATCTTTTGAAGAAAAATGAAAATTTGTCTTCAAAAGTTGATTTTGTTTTAAAAGAGAATGTTGATTTGAAAAATAAAATTATTTCTATTTCAAATGAGTTGAATACTTGTTTAGATAAGAATGTTGTTTTGCAAAATAAAATGGATGCACATGTTTGCCATGCTAGTGTAGCTTCTTCATCTAGTCTACCTAATGCATGTACCTCTTCTTCTAAGATTAATAATGATATATCCATGCTTAAGAAGAAGGTAGATTGTTTGGGCTCCTATGAGCCAATGTGCCATGAACCACACACGCTTGGAATCCTTGGTTCGAAAGAAACAAGTTCCAACTTTTATGCATGCACACCCATCACGGCATACACATGCTCCTCACGGACACACCCATCAACACATGTATGCTCATGTGTACACATGTACACATTGTGGACGTAAGGGCCACCTTGCTAAATTTTGCTTTGATAGATTACATACTCCTAATTTAGCAAAGAAATTTGTTTGGGTTAGAGAAGGTACTAACCCCCTTGGACCCAAAAGAGTATGGGTACCAAAGACCACCCCTCCTATTGTTTATGATGCAGGTGTGGGCTCTCACATGACGTGAGAGTGATAGCACCTTGGAGTGGATGCGTTCCGGACTTAAAGGAAATCATTTGGATGCATCACTTTCAAGGGAAGCTTTGGTGGAGATGACCACCACGTTTTGGAGACAAGGAGAGTTGCCTTCTAGGTTTTGGTAACAATTCCTAACTCCTTATTATAGTTTACATGCTTTCATAATCATTTGTTTTATAGCATGTTTTCATTGTCTATGGATTAGTATGTACATGCCATGTTTATTAGATCCTTGACATACATGTATAGTATTTGAGACACACTTGCTTATATGAACCCATATTTAGTGTTCTCACCTTTTGTTTAGCTATAATGTACATCATGAATCTAATACATGTGAATTTACATAGTAATCATGTTTTAGTTTTCTCATGATGATTTTTTTGTTTTATGCTTTATGTGGTATAAACTAGTTTAGATGTAGATTTTATCAAAACATGCATGTATACATGTACACATAGTGAGAACAAATCAATTTATATATGATTGAACTTCATGCTCATTTGTATTCACTACATGCACACGTATAAGCTAGTTTTGATGATTCCTTCATTTATACTTGCTATGCCTATTTTCATGCTTTTACTTCATGTATATGTATTTTGAATTCAAAACTAATAAATATACATGTATACCCATGAGTCTTTTGCCTTCATGCAAATACTTTTAATAGACTCGTTTACGGTTGGGATATGTATGTATATTGTTAAATTTGGATGAATCATACATATACCTAGAAGTTTGATAAAAGAATTTTTGATGAATTTTTGCTTGTTTTATATAGCAAAATAATATTCGTGTTTGTTTTGATACTTCATGTCTTGAATATATGTTTAGATGTTAGTTTTCATTAAGACTAGGATTTATATTTGTACATATGATGGGCTACAAATAAATCTATATATGTTTGGGATTGAATGCTTGTTTGTTCCCATTAGATGTGCTAGTATAGTCTAGTTTTGATGATTCATACATTTTAAACTTGTATTCCATTTTTGGTATTTGTCTTATGATTATGAGTTTTTCATTTCATTTATATGTGTATTTTGTCAAACTTGAAGATATACATGTATACCCCTTGAGTCATTTGCCTTTCATGCAAATATCTATTATGGACTCAAAGTGTGTTTAAGGGATATGTATGTATACTTCTTGTGTTGACAAATCATACATATACCTTGAAAAGAATTGGTATCAAATTGTTTTAATGAAAAGCTAAATTTTCATACTTTTCATGCTTTTCATGTTTTCTTTGAATTGGTATTTAAACTTCATGTATATGTTTACCTTGTCCAAACTATTAGATATACATGAATATCCTTTTTGAGCCACGTGCCTTCATGCATATATCCTTGTGGACTCGTTTGTATCTTGGATATGTATGTATACTTTGGTTTGTATTAGACATACATATGCCTTGAAGATTAAATAATATTAATTTTTTTTTGTTTTCTTGTTTAAAGGAATAATTGAACTTAGTTGAACAAATTTTCATGATTGTGATCTCCATACTTGACTTGTACACTCATATTTATTATTTGCTCATGTTTTGTTTTCATGAGACATTTTTTATGCTTAATTGGATTAGAGTGTTGATTATCATGTGGATTTCATTTTTATGAAAAATGATTTGTATTTATTCCTTGCTTGAAGGATTTCGTACTAGTTAACAAAATTTTTCATTTTAACTAGTTCATATTCTTCGTTATAATATGAGATATACACTTGACCCTATTCTTTCATTGGTATCATTGAACACTTTCAATTGGTATCAATTTTTGATCTTTTCGTATGCTCATATATGTTTTGTATATGTATGCTTACTCTTTCAAGAATATCAATGTCAATTGGTATCTAATTTTCATACGTATATATACTTGTTTATGCTAAGCTTGAAAAAAAAAAAAATTTCAATTGGTATCTTAACAAGCTTATGCAAATGTTTAGTTGGTATTTCATAAAGGGGGAGAAAATTTGATGTTGTATTTCAATTGGTATTTGATTTCCACTCCCTTGCTTTATGTTAAAATATAGTTTCAAATTGGTATCATATGTTTAAAAGAACACATTTCTCTTAATGATATCAAGATGTTTATGTTAAATGTTTTAAATTGATATCTCAAAATTTTGTTTAAGAAAAACATATTTATTTTACATTGCCTATATGTGTATAAATTCATGTTGAGTGTATCTTGTATTGAAGAGCTTGACAACTCTTCCTTATGTGGTATACGTGTATAGGGGGGAGCTTCACATCTCCTTTTATGCATTACATATTTTGTGTTATGTGAATTAGGGCGTGTCTTCCTTTCTTCATGTAACTCATATATGTAGGGGAGTTAACTTAGCGTCTTCCTCTTCATGAATAAATATTGCATATATTATTTTGTGATATATGTTTTATTTCATTTGGTATCAATATGCACCTTATTGTCATATCTTGAATTGGTATCATATTTGTTTTGATTACCCCTTCTGATCTTTTTGTTTCTGACAAAAAGGGGGAGAAAGTATCAATATGTTTTATGCTCTTACCCCTTTGTTGATGATTGACAAAAAGGGGGAGAAATATTTGTGTTTTGTTTATATGCATGCTTACATTTTTGCATATATGATGTTTTAATTGGTATCTAGAAGCATGTTTTATTTTGAATATTTCATTGGTATCTAGAGCACCATGTTTATATGCATTGTCATTCATTGCACACTTATTGTTTATTTGTTTATGCATGAGTTAAGGGGGAGCTTCTTTGAAGCTTAACTTTAATCCATGCATATATAACTCCATGAGTTTTGTCATCATCAAAAAGGGGGAGATTGTTGGCCCAAAGGCCTTCCACTCTAGTTTTGATGATGACTCATTCATGTAGTTATGTTTACTAATAATCTTGAGATTCTAAGTTTCAGATCATTAGCAAGATATTAGTTGATGATTAGCCTCAACAAGAGGAGTTTAGAAGCTTATCATGGTGATTCCGGTGCTCAAGCTTCAAGATCATACCTTTGCACTCGGTGGATTGCGTTTGGGAGCAAGTCTACTTGAAGATGGAGATCATCTAGGAGACTTAGGTATCCTAGTTAGTTTAGTGTGTTTAGATCCATTTGTAAAGTTTAGTATAGTTGATATGCTCAAGTACACATACACACACATTTCATGATTTGGATTTTGGTTTTCATGAATAGTTTGATCAAAACCAGTTTACATGTTTTATATGTATATTAGATATGCTCTACATACATACATGCTTATATGACTTATACAAACTTAGTTTGACGTACCTATTCATGTAGTTTTATGTTTTGGTATAAAACATATTTTTGAAATTAAAGACAAAAACTGTGATATATTTTGTGAATGTATATTGGACCTATGTCCATATGCATCATGCTTAATAATGTTCAAATATCATGTTTTTGTATTTCTATAAGTTTTAGGAAAATCAGATTTCCTATTGAAAAATCAAGTTTGATAAAAATACAAGTTTTGGTTTTTGATAAATTGGCAAGACACAAAAATGAATTGATATGATTGATATATGTCTTGAAAATTTTTATCACATGTTTATGTTTCAATATAAAATGTTAAAACAAGTTTTATAGAATTTTCAGAAAAGATAAAAGATTTTTTATAAAATATTTTTCCCAAATTTTCTGATCTTATTTTTTTGTGCTGACAGGCTGGTCGGTCGACCGCACGGGTCGACCGACGTGCACAGACTTGTGCACGTCTGGCAGCACAGTGGTCCGGTCGACCGGACGGTCGACCGCTGCAGAGAGCTCTACTCTCTGTTTGTTTGGGTCGACCGGGCGGTCGACCGGTAGCTCCAACGGGTCAAAATATGATCGTTGGACGGTCGACCGGCCGGTCGACCGTTGCCTGTCAGAGCTGCCAGCTCAGCTCTAACGGCTAGTTTCTGTTTTGGCCTATATAAACCCCATCTCTTTGGGATTTTGGCCAAGGTTTTTAAGGAGAAAAATTTCAGACTTTCTCTAGTGTTTAAAAGAGTTTTAAAAGAGTTTTTAAGCCAAAAGATTTCATCTTATTTGTTTTTGGGTTTTTGAAAAATCAAAGAAAGCTAGGGTTTTGGAGATTGTTTTGTTTTTCATTTTCTATCATTTACAAGTGATTTCCCAAGTAGATTTTCTTTGTTGCTGGTTTCCAAAAACACCTTGTTTCCACACTTGAGCTATCATACTATCCTAATCTATTAGGATCTTGTTTTTGTGGAAAAAGAGAAAAAGAAAAGAGATAAAAAGAGAAGTGTTTGAGGTTAAGCCTCTAAGTTGTAAACCCTCCTTGCTTTTGTTGTATCCCTCTTTGGTAGAGGTTGATCGGAGTGGTATTGAGTTTGGATCCCTCTTCGGTAGAGGTGATTGTGTTGGTTGTATTGGTTACGGGCCTTATCCCTCTTCGGTAGAGGTGGATTGTGGCTGTATAGCCTCGGTGGCTTTGTAAGGTTGAGAGAGGAGTTCGGTACTCCTATAGTGGATTGGAAATCCTACACGGTGGTGTAGGCGGGGATGTAGAGCAAGGGTGCTCGAACCTCGTAACATATCCTTGTGTTTGCGTTTGATCCACTTTTCTCTAACTCTCTCTCTTTACATTTGTGCAAAGCATCATACTTCATATCATATCATATTTGCTTGTGTCGAGCATAATTCATTTTGCCATATCATATCTAATTGCTTGTATTGCCTTGCATATTTCATATTGCTATATCTTGTATTTGCTTGGCTTGCTTGTGTGTGTGCCTAACTTATACTTAACCTACAAGAGCTTCACATAGCACCTCAACCCATTCAAGGGGAATCAAGAGGAGTTAGTCCAGAGCCCTTCACGGGGAATTCAGCTACACTTGTTGTGTTGTATTAAGTTTGTGCAAGATTTGCATTAGCTTCCGCATTTAGCACACTTAGTTTTGCATTTAGTTCTAGATTAGCACTTACACCTATTCACCCCCCTCTAGGTGTTTTTCAATAAGTGACAGCGTCAGCAATCATCTTGGGCCAATAATAGCCCAATCTTTGAAGTCGATGTGCCAGTTTCGGGCCAGGTTGATGGGCTCCACACATACCGTCGTGGGCTTCTTTCAATACCTCTTGTGCCTCTTTTGGTGAGAGGCACCGGAGTAAGATCCCGTCATGCGATCGACGATACAATGTTCGTATAATCGCATTATAATAGAATTTGGGGCTTTCCTTCGAATGGCAGCCGCCTCTTTGGTGTCTTCAGGCAGAATGCCGTATAAGACAAAATCAATGTAGGGGAATCGCCAGTCTCTAGGCTCTGGACCGGTTGACAATTTTAGTGCTTCTTTGCCTTGACACTCTCCTTTCGACCCCTGATAGTCTTCGACAGCATTTCTCGGGCAATACAGGTCGTGGCTGTAGACGAATATCTTCTCCATTGCTCCAGCTGGAAGAGCTAAGGAGGCAGCCAGGGATGCGAGTGCATCTGCGTGCGCATTTTGCCTGCGCGGTACATGGTCAATGTAGAAGCTTGTAAACCCCTCGGCCATGCGGATAGTTGCGTTGTGGTAAGGTACTAAGTCTTCATGTTTGACCTCGTACTCCCCGTGAACTTGGCTGACGATGAGCTTGGAGTCGCCGTATGCCTCGAGATTTTTAACGCCAATCTCATCGGCGAATTGCATCCCAATCAAAAGAGCGTTGTACTCTGCTACATTGTTGGAGCAAGGCTCGGTTAACGAGACAGCTCGAGGAATCACATAGTTCTGTGGGGAAACGAGTACTACTCCTACCCCTGCTACTATGTGTCCTTTTGGGCTTGTTCTGGATGCACCGTCAAAGAAGAGTTGCCATACTTGACTTTCGAACGATGTCTGAGTCAGGCAGACTTCAGCAACTTCATCTGGGAAATCCTCGTAGACTTTGGCTGCCCTCGGATCTGGGTGCTCAGCTAGGAAATCCGCGACTGCTTGTCCCTTAATGGCCTTTTGTGGTAAAAAGCGCATCTCATATTGGGAGAGCAATATGGCCCATTTTGCCAGTCGGCCATTTAGCGATGAAGGTTTAGTCATAAGTAACCTCAGGGGGTTGACTTTTGATATGATGTTTATAGTTTGGCCTACCAGATAGTGTCGCATTTTCTGGATCGCGAACACCAGTGCCAAACATTCCTTCTCGATCGGGTTATACCGATGTTCGGCTCCGATCATTGTTCTACTCAGATAGTAGATTGCTTGCTCTTGTCCTCGATCATTATTCTGAGCTAGTAGAGCTCCTAAAGAATGATCCATTGCCCGGACGCACACCAGAAACGGCTTTCCAGATACCGGAGCTGCAAGGACTGGTGGTTGGGTGAGGTATTGCTTGATTTCCTCGAATGCTTGTTGACAAGCGTCGTCCCAAATGAATGAGACACCCTTCTTCATCAGCTTAGCGAGGGTTGGCATCTCCCAGAGAGGTTTGATATGAACCTGCGGATGTACGCCAATCGTCCTTGCAATCCCCTGAGTTCCTTGAGATTTCTCGGGGGTTGCATCTCCTAGATAGCGCGAATCTTTTCCGGGTCCAAGTGAATTCCGGTGGATGTTACAACAAATCCTAAGAATTTGCCACTGGCCACCCCCAGGAAGGACTTTGTGGGATTCATCTTCAATTGATGAGCCCGCATGATGTTGAAGACCACCTTCAGGTCTGCTATGTGATCACTTTTAGTGCGGCTTTTTACCGCGATGTCATCAACATAACATTCCACCGTTTTGCGTATCTGCTGATGGAAAATGGCGTTCATGGCCCTTTGGTATGTTGCCCCTGCATTTTTCAGTCCGAAGGGCATGACGGTGTAGCAATATACCCCTAGAGGTGTTCTGAAGGAGGTATGCTTTTCGTCATCAGGATACATTTTGATTTGATTGTATCCTGAGAATCCGTCCATGAAGGACATTCGTTCGAATCCACAAGTATTGTCAATCATGACATCTGTGATCGGCAATGGGAATTCGTCCTTGGGGCAGGCCTCGTTTAGGTCGCGGAAGTCGATGCAAATCCGGATCTTCCCGTTCTTCTTGGAGACGGGGACGATGTTGGCTACCCAGTCGGGATGTTGTTCTTCCCTGACTAAGCCAGAATCAATAAGTTTTCTGACTTCTGATTGAATTACCTCCATTATTTCTGGGCGAAACCGTCGCTGCTGTTGTTTGACAGGCTTTACGTCCGGATTGATGTTGAGGCGGTGCATGGCCACTTGAGGATCAAGTCCTGGCATGTCCTCATAATTCCAGGCGAAGACGTCTATATACTCCTGCACAAGAGATATTAGATCTGTCTTCTCCGAAGGTGACAGGCTGTCACTTATAAAGATGGGCTTGGGGTTGGCCTCATCTCCTAGGTTGATCTGAACAACCTTGTCTTCTGTGGGTGGCTCGCGCTATTCAAAGCGGGTATCCCAAAGAGTATTTAAATGTTTGATCCAAGGATCTGTATCAGATTGGATCATTTCTTCATCTCCGTCTTCCAGGTGGCTTGTTGAAACCATGTTCACTGAAAGTTCCTTGAAGATGTTGCCGACACTAACATCTGACTCCCAAGATGATGTGTCTGAAGAGTAATCGTTGCTCGACGATTCTTGAGGATCGGAGGCTGATGGGACCGGAGTTGATACGTAGCCCAACCCCCGGCGCGTCCGATGATAATAATCGGGGGCCTTCCCTTTCGGCACAAAGGATCGAAGTAGCGTTCTCCTTCCTTTGCCGAAGTTCAACCCGGGTCTGTTGGTTAGATCGTACCCCATGCACTTCATCATTTTGAGCGCTTTTGGTTCATAATGACTGAGCTGAGGGGATTCCTCCTCACTTTCCGAATCTTCGCGGGGCATTGGCTCAGACGAGATTTTCCCAAAAAGAATTGGTTTTTGGCCTTTTCGTCTGGCTGGAACCATGAATATAGATTCTTGCGCATTACCATTGTCTTGGTATGTCTTGAAAGATGACTTCACTGGTACATGTAACGATGTCAAAGCATCTACTGCCGACCAGGATCGTCATCTATATCAGTGCTAGTATCTGACGGTATTGAATCAGAAGCACACACAGAAAAATACGCAAAATCTAAATCTTCATTAATATACCAACCGCCTACATCATCGGTGGTATTATCGACATTGGGCTTATTAGTGCCTGTTACAAGTGGTTCTAACTCCCACAGGCACTCTTCTTTCTCAAGCTCAGTGTCAGCCTCATTACCAGAGTCTGGCTCCTCTGGTTGTGGGGCTTTATCCGTCTCCACCGGATCTTGGTACAGCAAAGAGTCGGTGAAATAATTCTCGAACCCTTTGAACGGATACCTTTCGGCGATCAACGTCTGCACATTTCCACTCCCGTCAATGTATTTCATGACTTGGTGGAGAGTGGAGGGAACGATGGAGTTGCGGTGAATCCACCGTCGTCCCAGCAATAGATTGTAGGAAGTATCGGCGTCGATGATGTAGCATGTCACTTCCGACTTGAGGCTTCCAATCTGACACCTGAGCTTGATTTTCCCCATCGGACGGGTCTGGTTGGCATTGAACCCATAGATAGTCGTCTGGGTAGGGCTCAAACGATGGGTAGGAATGCCGAGATGTTGCATGACCCGGCGAGGCATGATGCTCAACGCGGACCCTGGATCTACCTGGATGCGGTTCACCTCAGACGATCCAATATACCCTGTGAAGTACAGGGGTCGATCATGCTTCCCTTTAACCTGCATATCATCTGCCGTGAAGGTGATGCAGGGGGCATTCTGAGAGGTGTGGAGGCAGTCCTCTACATCTTCCTCCTTCGGCACCTGGGTCATAAAGACCTCAGCATTTGCCAGGGCTTCTTGCAGAGCTTCCCTAGTAGACTTCGATAGTCTAAGAAGTTCATACAAGGTAATGCGTGCCGGAATGTTGGCCAACTGAGCCAGGACATCAAAGCGGTAAGGTGCCGTAGATCCTTCCGCGATGCCCTTTTGAAGGGCTCGAGAAAATCGAGTCTCCTTCTGCTTCTCCACAGGTGGCTTTGTGGAGGGCCTGACTGGCTCCGCAGTTGGTTGTGGAGGGGCTACTGCCGTCTCGCCGTACTGTTTCAAGTACGCCTGTCCTGAACGGGTTCCCGCCATTGGTGGGTTGGGCTCTGCGGCCAAGACTATCGTTTCCTCCTCTGAGTCGGTCAGTGAAGGGATATCGGTCTCCGCTTCTCGGGAAGAGGCGCATACCACGTTGCAAGACGAGGCTTTTGCCTTGCCTTTGGATTTCCTGTTGGTCACAGTAGTCCATTGCCGTGCATCGACAAGGTCAGGGTGGACCCACATGATTTCCCCTTGAGGTGTGGAACGGATACCAAGCCTTTCTCTTGCTGCTGGTGAGGGTCTGTGTTGACTATTCTTAGCTCTCCTCTTGGAATAGGGACCACCCCCGCAGGCGTTGGGGGTTGTCTCCCGAACTGGAGAGCTGACGTCACATTAGCCGTCACCTTCTTCTGCTCTGGTCGGAGCTTTAACACCTCCGCGTCAATCAGAGCTTGAAGGACGTCCTTGAAGACGTAGCAGCTTTTGGTAGGGTGTCCTAACATCCTGTGATACATGCAGTAGTTGGGATTGTCGGTCTTGCCGACTTCCTCAGGGCGCCTAGCTTCAGGGAGCTTCAGTCGATTGCTCTTGTTAAGTAGTTTGAAGAGTGAATCGACATGTTCCTCCTTAAAGGAATATTGCTTGTTGGCGCGAGGCTGACTTGAAGAGCCACTCGCCCTGCCTGATTGAGGTTTGGCAGGAGATTTGGTCTCCGTTGCCAAATTATCCTTCCGCTTTGTTTGGAGGGATGTGTCTGGCGCACGCCTTGTCGACCTTTCCAGCCTAGGCTTACCTCCCTCCGCTCTGACGCGGGCGACAATCTCCTCAGCCTGTTCACCTTGTTGGACTAATTGCTTCCAGGTGCGGCTTTCAGCAACTCCTATTTGAGCAAGGAGTGAGGTTTGGAGATTGTGGCGGCATGTTTCCACCAGGGTGGCCTGGGTCATACCGCTTGGACACCGGAGTGCCATGTTCCGAAACCTTTCCACGAAAGATTTGACGGACTCCCCTTTCCGCTGTTTGGTAGCCAAAAGGGTGGGCATCGTGACTTCGGAGTCATCTTCGAAGAAGCGTGTTAAGAACAGCTTCTCCAGATCGCCCCAGTTCTTGATAGAACCTTCTGGGAGCTTCATGAACCATTCAAAGGATAACCCTTTCAGGGTGCCGATGAACAGACGCGCCAGGATAGCATCGTTGTCTACTACATTCCCGGTTTGGGATTTGAAGTAGTAGATGTGCTGGTTGGGTGACCCCTTCCCGTCGAATGCTTGGAGGGTCGGAGCTTTGAACTTGGGAGGGTATGGAACTAAGTCCCACTCAGCCGGATAGGGCCGGACCACTCCTACTTCTTGGAGGTCTTTGCGATTGGCAAGGGCCTCGAGGCGTCGCTCCAGTTGACTCATTCTTTTAGCATGAGCCTTTCCCTGGTCTTGGTCGCCTTTTACTTGCGACAAGGATTTGGGCGAATCCACAGCAGATCGCCGCGTCTCCTCAGAAGGTTCAGAAGATGAGCTTTCTCCCTCTTTCCTTTTGCCCTTTGACTTTTTAGGAGGAGATTTCCTCCTGTCTTCGAGCAGCTGTGCAATTGCCTGCTTGAGGGAGTTGATAGATTCCTGCTGAGAAAGAATCATATCCATTTGGGCCTTCTGGATCTGCTCTAAACGTCTAGCCGTCTCCTCAGGAGTGCCTGTCATGTAGGCGGAGGTCTCCTTCTCGACGGAAGAGTTCGAAGCCCTAGATTCCGCTACGGCGGAGTGAGAATCGTTCACTTCAACGCCACGGGCTAAGGCATTATAGTCAATTGGGGGAATGGCCCCCGTCCGGGTGCGAGTGTGTCGATACACTCCTTCCGGTTCAGAGTCAGACTCGGACTCATTTGAGCTGACAGCAAGTTGTTTTCCCTTGCTCCTGCTTGTCATATTCGCAGTGAGCTCCGGGTACTCAACGTCAGAAAAGGTTCTCCTTCTGTGGGAGCGTCTCTTTTTAGCTGACGGGGGAATCAGGGTCAGCTGTCTGATCAAAGACTGCTGGTTCACGCCTGACTCGCAATGACATCCAGAGAGTATGGAGATAAGCCGTTGGCAGCAGCATGACGAAGTGACCTGATTGGCACTTCTTTTCTTTGTCAAGTAATCCCTCAAATCTATGGGAGGGGGATTGAAAGGATTAGCCTCGCAACGTTGAAGACGGGAGGCATCCATGTGCTGTACAGCCTGGACGCGGGCATCAGGGACGCGGTTCTCGCGACGCGGCTGTGTAACGCGCGTCTGGCGTCTCTGCTGAGACAAAACGCGAGTCTCGCGTTGCTGCCCGGTGCGTCTGGGCAGAGACACTTGAGAGAGGATGGGCTGCTGGGCCCCACGCCTATGGGCTCGTGCCTCTTGCGCTTGACGAGGCGCAGAGGTCTCACCTTGGCGTTTGGTGAGTTGGTCCTCAGAGGACCTAACTAAAGGAATCTCGCGTTTGGGGCGCCAAACGCGGATTTCACGTACTGGACGTGGCGCGGGCAAGGCGCGAGATTGTACGTCGCGTCCAGCCTTAGTTGGACAACTAACGGTTCCAACTTGCAGCTGACGCGCACGTCTCCTCTGTCGACGCTCAGCGTTTCGATTGCGTCGAGGAGGTGGAGAGAAACCAACAACATCCTGATGTTGAACATCAGGGATTTTAACCACGCGGGTCTCCTGAGAGACGTTGACGCGGGTCTTCTGTGCGCCGGAGTTGGTCGCAACAGCAACTGTGCTTGGGATCACGCGGGCCTTCTGAGAGGCCTTGACGCGTGAACTTTGCTGGGCACAGTGGGCAGCAGCAGCGCCCAAGAGAGCTTCAGGTCGGGCTTCGGGGCCATTCCCCGCTGAGACCCTGCGACAGACGCGGGTCTTTGGGCTCTTGGAGCCAGAAGAGAGAAACTCTTCATATTTCGCCTGGTCGAACTCGACAATGAGCGATTCGACCATCTTCCCGTTACAGAGGACGTCATCCTGCGCCACGATCTGTTCGTCAGTGACGAAAGTAGTCCCCAGCGGAGTCGCCATCTCTTGTATGACCCGGAAAAGGAGAAGACGAGAATTGCTGTAAAAGTTTTCCTTGAATCAAATGAAAAGGATTACAACAAAAATTGTTCCTTCCGGTTACAAGGGAGGGAGGATGTTGAATCTTGAATCCCCCCTTTGTTTAAGGCTGGGTTCTTCGTGTGGCGGTGGAGAGTGAATCTTGTTCTCCGTTGACCAGATGACCGTCCTTCAGGGATCTCCTCTTCGGCCGGTAGAAAGAGTGACACAGCTCTGTCTACCAAAACTCTAAAAGAGAAGGTAGGCGAAAGCTAGCTCGTACGCAGCGAGCTTGCTGAAGAGTTGATCTGCTTCTTTTCTCTCTGTGTCGCCCTCTGTCTCTCTTCGTCCGATTGATTCTCTGATCTCCTCTCTCCGTGTGTTTAATGCCTATTGCCCTCCAGATTTTTGATCCTCATAGCAAACGAGGCTATTTATAGAGGTCCCAGGGGTGAACGTGCCCCTAAAAACGCTCCACAATGAAGGCCAACTTCCCCGCTACATGGGCGGTAACTAACCCACGTGCCTGCTAAAGACACGCCACGATGGGGGCTGATTTCCCTTACGTGTAGGCAGTGATTGGTCCCTTAACCAAGGCGGTTATAACTGAGACGCGGGTTTTAGACCTTTGCGTCTTGAGGCTGAGACGCGGGTGTCAGGCCGACGCGCCTTGATGCTGAGACGCGGGTGTCGAGCCAACGCGCCTTGATGCTGAGACGCGGGTGTCGAGCCAACGCGCCTTGATGCTGAGACGCGGGTGTCGAGTCAACGCGCCTTGATGCTGAGACGCGGGTGTCGAGGCAACGCGCCTTGATGTTGAGACGCGGGTGTCGAGCCAACGCGCCTTGATGCTGAGACGCGGGTGTCGAGTCAACGCGCCTTGATGCTGAGACGCGGGTGATAGTCCCTCGCGTCTAGAGCTTGAAACTTTGCTTTTCAATGGCTTGTCCTCCAGTAACTTTTGGACAGCCTGCAGTCTCGACTTCGACAAGGAAGTCCGAGGGAAAGTCATGGCCATAAGCGTATTGTTGAACTTAGCAATGACCTGGACGCTAGAGGTGTAGTGTTAAACTTAGCATCGTTCATTTCAGCTTCGATATGGAAGTTTGAGGGAAAATGACTGTCAGAGATTTAATATTGAACTTGGCAGCAACTTAATCACTGTTAGAAGTATAATGTTAAACTTAACAGTAATTTGTCAGAGGTGTGGTATTAACTTGACAAAAATTGGCTCGTGATGGGAGCAATTTGAGGACCTGCCATTCTACTGATGAGAAGTGACAAGTAGAATTTAAAATGTCAGAGGTGTATTTTAACTTGACAGTGATTGATTTGTGATATAAGCAATTTTGAAGACTTATCATTCTATTGATGAGAGTTGACAGGTGAAGTTTGAAGTGTCAGAGGTGTAGTGTTAACTTGACAAATTTGACGACTTGCTACTCCATCTAGAGCTGAGACAAGTAAGATTTGCACTTACTAGTGAGTATTGAGATTTTTCATTGCCAGAGGTATAATGTTAACGTAGCAGTGACTGTACTTTATGGACCTACCATTCCGTGCATGAGAATTGGTAAGAGATTTTGGAGGAGGGTGTGGAACCAAGTCCACTTAGGATTTTTAGCAAACCCTCAGCTATCAACAAATTTGGTGTGCTTTTACCAACTACCGTTTGAGTTGGGCTAGCCATGCTATTCCCCTCAGCATGATGAGTTGTCGAAGACTTATGTTGGACTTAGAAGCTAACATTTTCCTCTGTCCTTAGCCGCCGGAGGCGTCGGACGTTAATGAAGGTAGAAATACTAAAACCCAAGTTTCGCCTTTTGTTGCTTTCTCAATATGTACATCATACATCACGGTGCAGTCAGTGCTCAATTAGCTTGTCACTGGTCTATCGTGATGTGACCTAGTAAAGGAAAGAAGCTTTTCTTGGATCTGGAGTTTTGATCAGAGGTGTAATATTAACTTGATCAGTGGAAAAGTACTATTCAAGGAAAGTACTTCTTCAAGAATCTGCCGTTGATCGGCATCATGAGTGTATCGCCATTTGAAGTTATGAGGCGATATGCTCCATTTGAGTAGACTGACTCTACTACAAATGGTCCTTCCCATTTGGGCTGGAATTTTCCTTTTGTCTTATGTGTCATCACCATAGGTCTTCTGACGGCTAAGACAAGGTCACCTTTCTTGAAAGTTCGCGCCTTAACTTTCTTGTTGAAGGCTCTGGTAATCTGGGCTTGGTAGAGCTCGATTTGTTGTTGGCCTGCAGACGTTTATCATCTAAGGCTTCCAATTCTTGGAGTCGCAGTCGATACTTCTCCTCCTTTGTCATCTCTGCTGTCAAGGCGATACATAGAGATGGAATTTGGATTTCAAGTGGAAGCACAGCTTCACACCCATATACCAAAGAAAATGGCGTATCTTTAGTTGGGGTTCGAACAGTTGTGCGATAGGCCCATAAGCATTCACCTAACTTGTCGTCCCAGTCACGCTGACTTTTCGAGACAAATTTCTTGAGAAGCTTGCCAATGGTCTTGTTGAAAGCTTCTACGAGACCATTAGCGGCGGGGTAGTATGCAGTTGAAGACACACTCTGGATTCTGAACTTAGTGCAGAACCTCTGGAAAGCCTGACTGACGAACTGGGGTCCATTGTCATGGACGATTCGCCGAGGTACACCAAAGCGGTAGATGACGTCATGTTTAACGAATTTGATCACATCAGATAACTTTACCTCCTTCAAAGGAATGGCTTCAGCCCATTTAGAGAAGTAATCGGTTATGGCTAAAATGAACCGATGTCCTTTTGATGATGGTGGGCTGATAGGGCCAACTATGTCCATGCCCCACATCTCAAATGGCCAGGTAGAAGTTGTAGAGTGGAGGTATCCTGGTGCTTGATGGATAAAATCACTATGCACTTGGCAGGCGTGACATCTTTTGGCATAAGTGATAGCGTCAGTGATCATCTTAAGCCAATAATATCCCAACCTTTGGAGTCGATCCCCAAGTTTTGGGCCAGGTTGATGGGCTCTACACATGCCATCATGGGCTTCTTTCAATACCTCCTGTGCCTCTTTTTGTGATAGGCAGCGAAGCAAGATCCCGTCATGCGATCGACGATACAGTGTTCGCGTGATCGCATTATAGTAGAATTTGAGGGCTTTCCTTCTAATGGTAGCCGCTTCTTGGTATCATCAGGCAGGATGCCGTACAACACATAATCAATGTAAGGGAATCGCTAGTCTCTAGGCTCTGGGCCAGTTGACGACTCAAGAGCTTCTTTGACCTGACAATCTCCTGTCGGCTTCTGGTAATCCTCAGAAGTGACTCTTGGGTAATACAAGTCATGGTTGTGGACAAGTATTTTCTCTACTACTCCAGCTGGAAGGGCTAAAGAGGCAGCGAGAGACGCCAGTGCATCTGCATGCGCATTTTGCTTGCGTGGTACATGGTCGATGTAAAAGTTTATGAACTTCCCGGCGATGTGGACAGTTGCGTTGTAATAGGGTACTAGATCTTTATGTCTGACTTCGTACTCCCCACGAACTTGGTTGACGATAAGTTTAGAGTCACCATATGCCTCGAGATTTTTAACGCCAATCTCATCGGCGAGTTGCATTCCAATCAAAAGGCCATTGTACTCCGCTACATTGTTGGAACAAGGCTCGGTTAATGAGACGGCTCGAGGAATCACATAGTTCTGTGGGGAGACGAGTACTACCCCTACTCCTACTATGATATGTCCTTTCGGCCTGTTCTCGATGCACCGTCAAACAAAAGTCGCCACACTTGTCTTTCAAAAGATGTCTGGGTCAGGCAGACTTCAGCGACCTCGTCTGGGAGATCCTCGTAAAGTTCGACTGCCCTCGGATCTGGATACTCAGCCAGGAAATCCGCCATCGCTTGTCCCTTCATGGCTTTTTGTGGTAAAAAGCGCATTTCATATTGGGATAGCAGTATGGCCCATTTTGCTAATCGGCCATTTAACGATGATGGCTTTGTCATGAGTAACCTCAAAGGGTTAATCTTTGATATGACGTTTATAGTTTGGCCTACCAAATAGTGTCGCATTTTCTGAACAGCGAACACCAATGCCAAACATTCCTTCTCGATCGGGTTGTATCGATGTTCGGCCCCAATCATGGTTCTACTCAAATAATAGATTGCTTGTTTGTGTCCTTGATCATTGTTTTGGGCTAGTAAAGCTCCTAAAGAATGATCCATTGCTCGGACGTATATCAGGAAAGGTTTTTCGGACACCGGACTGTAAGGATTGGTGGTTGTGTGAGGTATTGTTTAATTTCCTCAAACGCTTGCTGGCAAGCATTGTCCCAAATGAACGAGACACCCTTTTTCATTAATTTGGTAAAGGGTTGGAATCTTCCGGAGAGATTTGAGATGAACCTTCGGATGTATGCCAATCGTCCTTGCAATACCCTGAGTTCTTTGAGATTCTGTGGAGGTTGCATCTCCTGAATGGCGCGAACCTTTTCCGGGTCCAAATGAATTCCTGTGGAAGTTACCACAAACCCTAGGAATTTGCCGCTGGTCACCCCCAGGAAGGATTTGGTGGGGTTCATCTTCAACTGATGGGTCCGCATGATGTCAAAGATAGCCTTTAAATCAGCTATGTGATCACCTTTGGTGCGGCTTTTTACTGTAATGTCGTCAACATAGCATTCCACCGTTTTGCGCATGTGTTCGTGGAAAATGGCATTCATGGCCCTCTGATATGTCGCCCCCAAATTCTTTAGTCCAAAGGGCATGACAGTGTAGCAGTATACCCCCAGTGGTGTCCTGAAAGAGGTATGTTTTTCATCATCAGGATACATTTTGATTTGGTTATACCCTGAGAATCCATCCATGGAGGACATTCGCTCGAATCCACACGTATTGTCAATCATGACATCCGTGATTGGAAGTGGAAATTCGTCCTTGGGACAGGCCTCATTTAGATCGCGAAAATCAATGCAGATCTGGATCTTTCCGTTCTTTTTGGCAACGGGGACGATATTGGCTACCCAATCAGGATGTTGTTCTTCCCTAATGAAGCCAGAGTCTATAAGTTTTTTGACTTCTGACTGAATTGCCTCCATTACTTCTGGATAGAACCGTCGCTGCTGTTGTTTGACAGGCTTTACGTCCGAATTAATATTGAGGCGATGCATAGCCACTCGAGGATCAAGTCCAGGCATGTCCTCATAATTCTAGGCGAAAACATCTATATATTCTCACACAAGAGATATTAAATCCTCTTTCTCATAGGGCGACAGGCTTTGGCTTATAAAGATGGGCTTAGAATTAGCCTCATCTCCTAGATTAATCTGAGCAACCTTATCCTCCGTGGGTGGCTCGCGCTGTTCACAGCGAGTATCCCAAAGAGCATTTAAATGTTTGATCCCAGGATCTGTATCAGATTGGATCATTTCTTCATCTCTGTCTTCTAGGTGGTTTGTTGAAACCATATTCACTGAAAGTTCCATGAAGATGTTATCGATACTAACATCTGACTCCCACGATGACGTGCCCGATGAGTAATTATGGCATAATGACTCTTCAGACTCAGAGGCTGATGGGATCGGAGTTGACACATAGCCCAATCCCCTGCGAGTCTGATGATAATAATCAGGGGTTTTCCCTTTTGGCACAAAAGATTGGAGTAGTGTTCTCCTTCCTTTGCCGAAATTCAACCCTGGACCATTTGTCAGATCATACCCCATGCTT
This sequence comes from Agave tequilana, assembly GCA_038442645.1. NCBI lineage: Eukaryota > Viridiplantae > Streptophyta > Magnoliopsida > Asparagales > Asparagaceae > Agave > Agave tequilana. Next base: position 24,847 of record JAVJIF010014463.1, on the reverse strand, counting down.
TCCATCGTTCTGAGTGCATTTGGTTCATAATGACCGAACTGAGGGGGTTCCTTCGCTTTTTGATTCTTCACGGGACATCGGTTCGGATTTAATTCGTCCGAAAAGAATTGGTTTTTGGCCTTTCCGTCTTGCTGGAACCATGAATACTGATTCTTGCGCATCACCGGCATCTTGGTACGTTTGAAGGATGACTTCACTGGTACATGTAATGATGTCAAAGCATCCATTGCCGACAGGCGTCATCATCCACTTCAGTACTAGTGTCTGACGGCATTGAATCAGAAGCGAACACAGAAAAATAAGCCAAATCTAATTCTTCATTAATATACCATCCGCTTACATCATTGGCGGTGTTATCAACATCGAGCTTATTAATGCTCGTTACAAGTGGATCCAGTTCCCACATGCACTCTTCTTTCTCTGGCTCGGTATCAGCTTCATTACCAGAGTCCGGCTCCTCTGGTTGCGGGATCTCGTTCGTTTCCACAGAGTCCCGGTACAGGAGAGAGTCTGTGAAATAGTTCTCGACTCCCTTGAACGGATGCCTTTCGGCAATCAACCTTCGTACCTTTCCACTCCCGTCGATGTATTTCATGACTTGATGGAGAGTGGAGGGAACGATGGAATTATGATGAATCCATGGTCGTCCCAGCAGCAAATTGTATGAGGTGTCGGCATTGATCACGTAGCATGTCACTTCCGACTTTAAGTCCCTAATTTGGCATTTGAGCTTGATCTTCCCTATTGGACGGGTACCATTGGCATTGAACCCATAAATGGTCATCTGGGTAGCGCTCAACCGGTGGGTAGGAATCCCTAAATGTTGCATCACCCGGCGAGGCATAATGCTCAATGCAGACCCTGGATCTACCTTAATACAGCTTACTTCAGATGATCCGATGTACCCTGTGAAGTATAGGGGTCGATCATGTTTCCCTTTAACCTGCATATCATTTGTCGTGAAAGTGATGCAGGGAGCATTTTGGGATGCGTGGAGGCAATCCTCTACATCTTCCTCCTGTGGTCCAACCGGTACCTGGGTCATGAAAACCTCAGCATTAGCTAGAGCCTCTCTTAAAGCTTCTCCGGTTGACTTCGATAGCCTCAGGAGCTCGTAAAGAGTGATTTGGGCCGGGATATTGGCCAGTTGAGTCAGGACGTCAAAGCGATAAGGTGTTGTGGATCCTTCCGCGATGTCTTTTGAGAGAGCTTGAAAAACCGAAGATCTTTCTGTCTCTCCACGGGTCATTTTGTGGAGGGCTTGGCTGACTCTGTAGCGGGTTTTGGAGGAGTTGCCGCCATTTCGTCATACTTTTTCAAATATGACTGACTCGAACGAGTTTTCGCCACAAGTTGGTTGGGTTCTGTAGTGAGAACTATTGTTTCCTCTTCTGAATCAGTCAGTAAGGGAACATCAGTTTCCGCTTCTCGGGAAGAAGCGCACACCACAATACAGGACGAAGCTTTCGCTTTGCCTTTGGACCTTCTGCTGGTAACAGTGGTCCATTGCTGGCCGTCCACAAGGTCGGGATGAACCCACATAACTTCTCCCTGAGGTGTGGGAACAGGTACAAGACCCTTCTCTTGCTGATGGTGAGGGTCTATGTTGATCATTTTTAGCTCCCCTTTTGGGATGGGGACTACTCCAGAGGGTGTTGGAGGTTGTCTTCCAAACTAGAGGAATGATGTCATATTGGCCGTCACTTTTTTCTGCTCTGGACGGAGTTTTAATACCTCTGCGTCAATCAAAGCCTGAAGGATGTCTTTGAAGACATAATAGCTCTTGGTGGGGTGTCCCAGCATCCTATGATACAGGCAGTAGTTGAGATTATCAGTTTTACCGACTTCTTCAGGGCGTCTAGCTTCAGAAAGTTTCAGTCTGTTGCTCTTGTTAAGTAACTTGAACGGCGAGTCAACATGTTCGTCCTTGAAGGAATACTGCTTGCTGGCGCGCGGCTCACTTGAAGAGCCACTTCCCTTGACCGGTTGAGGTTTGACGGGGGATTTGGTCTCTGTCGCCAAGTTGTCCTTTCTTTTTGTTTGAAGGGATGTGTCTGGCGCACGCCTTGTTGACCTTACGGGTCTAGGTTTGTTTTCTTCTGCCCTAACCCGGGCGATAATTTCTTCAGCCTGTTCACCTTGCTGGATCAATTGTTTCTAGGTGCGGCTTTCAGCAACTCCTATTTGGGCGAGGAGCGAAGTTTGTAGATTGTGGCGGCATGTTTCCACCAGGGTGACCTGGGTCATACCGCTTGGACATCGGAGTGCTACATTCCGAAATCTTTCTACAAATGATTTGATGGACTCCCCCTTTCGCTGCTTTGTAGCCAAAAGAGTAGGTATTATGACCTCTGAGTCGTCTTCAAAGAAGCGTGTCAGAAAGAGCTTCTCCAAATCGCCCCAATTTTTAATGGAGCCTTCCGGGAGCTTCATGAACCATTCAAAGGCGAGCCCTTTTAGGGTGCCGATGAACAAACGTGCCAGGATGGCATCGTTATCTACCACATTCCCTGTCTGAGACTTAACGTAGTAGATATGTTGCTTCGATGACCCTTTGCCGTCAAATGCTTGGAGGGTCGGAGCTTTGAACTTGGGAGGGTATGGAACAAGGTCCCACTCAGCCGGATATGGCCGGACCACTCCTGCTTCTTGAAGGCCTTTCCGATTAGTAAGGGCCTCAAGACGTTGCTCTAATTGATTCATTCTTTTAGAATGAACCCTTCCCTGGTCTCGGTCGTCTTTTCCTGAGATGATGATTTAGACGAGCCAGAAGTAGATTGCTCTTTCTCCTCAATATGTACAGAAGATGAGCTTTCTCCCTCTTTTCGTTTGCCTTTAGACTTTTTAGAGGAGGCTTTGTCGGTTAACTTCCTCTTGTCTTCAAGCAATTGTGCCAGCATCTGCTTGAGGAAATCGATAGATTCTTGTTGAGCACGAATCATCTCGAATTGTTCCTTCTGGACCTGGGCTTGCTGAGCGCCTGGCTGTCTCCTCAGGACTATTTGTCATGTATATAAACGCCTCCTTCTCTATGGAAGAGTTCGAAGCCTATGACTCTGCAATAGCAGAATGCGAGTCATTTACTTCAATGCCCCGAGCTAGGGCACTGTAATTGATCGGGGGAATTACCCCAGTCCGAGTGCGAGTATGTCGGTACACTCCTTCCGGTTCTGTGTCAGACTTGTCAGAGCTGACCACAGGTTGCTTTCTCCTACTCCTGTTGGTCATGTTTGCAGTGAATTCAGGGTATTCAGTGTCAGAGAAAGTCCTCCTCCTGTGGGAGCGATTTCTTTTAGCTGATCAGGGAGTTAGAGTCAGCTGTCTAAATTTAGACTGCTGGCTTGCACGTGAACTGCAACGACACTCAGAGAGCATTGTGATAAGCCGTTCGCAGCAACACGATGGAGTGATCCGACTAGCACTTCTCTTCCTAGTCAAATAATCCCTTAGATCCGCGGGAGGGGGATCGAAGAGATTAGCCTCGGATTGTCGAGGGCTTTTCAACTTGCGAGAGTTCTCCTTGCTTCGCACAGCTGAGACGCAGGGTTCTGAGACGCGGGGCTCATGAACGCAGCTCTTGCGTCGCGGCTCCGGAATGCGAGTCTGGCGTCTCTGCTGAGAAGAGACGCGGCTCTCGTGTTGCCGATTATCGCACCTGGACAAAGATGCTTGAGAAACGCAGGGCTGCTGGATCCAGCGTATAGAGGCACGTGTCTCGTGTCTTTGACAAAGAGCATGAACTTCGCGTTGATGTTTGGGAAGTGGTGCTTCAGAAATGCAAGCTTGGTGAATCTCACGTTTAGGTTGCCAAACACGGACTTCACGTGTCTGATACGGTACAGAAGAGATGCCGGTCTGAACTTCGCGTCCTATCTCTGTTGGACAAACAGTTGTTCCAACTTGTAGTTGACGCGCACGCCGTCTCTGTCGCCGCTCAACGGTCCGGTTACGTCGTGTGGGTTGAAGGGAACCCCCCGGTAACCTGGCGCTGAGGAAGGGGATGAACAGGCTGAACGTCAGGGACGTTAACCATGCGGGCCTCCTGAGAGGCGTTGGCGCGGGCGTTACGCATGATGCGATTAGCCACTACATCCTTCACACTAGTCGCGTCTGGGAGAATCTCAGAGTGAACTTGAGAGCAAGTCCCCAAAGAGACTTTTCGGTAGACCCTTGCCTTTGGGTTCTTGGAGCCAGAAGAGAGGAACTCTTCATACTTCGCCTGGTCGAATTCTACGACAAGTGATTCGACCGTTTTTCCCATACAGGTGACGTCACTGTTGACTGAGATTTCCTGCACACAAAAATAAGGATATTAGATTTTGGAAATAATAGTGTGAGGTTCTCAGTTCTAATCCGCGGTAGCAGGGCTATGCGGGTCGTGATCCTCAAGGAGGGACTGCGATGGAAGCGTTAAGCAAGTTTCTCTAAAAATTTATCTTTTTTAGTTATTTTGTTAGTCACGATGGTATTTACAATGAAAAGTGGTATTTACAATGAGTTGTGGGAAAGAATTGTGGAAGATGTGGATTTAATCTACAAAAAAGAAAAGAACAGAAAAGGAAAGAAAACTTATCTCTTTAGTCTGCTTGCCTTCGATCCTTTTGCGACGACTTACTTTTTCTCAGAAGATTTGCAAGTATGGCGTATAGGATGTTCGTCGCCATAAGCCATCAAGGGATCTTCGTTGGCTAGGCAGTCTCGAAGCAATCGGATCTCACAGATTACAAGTCATCAGAGAGAAACAATGACATAGAACAAGATTAGAAAAACAAAGATAAAGCGAGAATAAAGAAACAATGAAACAAGAATAAAAACAAACCAACCTCGAGCAGATTTTTATTAACAATGGGGGAAAAATAAAAACTTACACCGATGTCACCTGGTACAAGTATGATTCCTTCCTCCATGAAAGCATCTCCACTCTTCGTTACAAAAGTTACAAAATGAAAATAAAATCTAACCTAAAAGAAAGAAAAAAACCCTAAAAATCCTAACTTTGGCCCTTGGCTCTTCGCTGGACAACCCTGTACGTTGCACTGCAGGGGGTATTTATTGGTGCAGAAGGCCGCAGAGTCCTGGATAAACCTGCCCACAAAAACTGGTCTCTAGATAAGCTCAGATTGCCGCGGAAACGCAGCTTTTGCCGCGGATCCGCGGCCTAGTAGAGTCTGCTGGCCACGCGCTTTGGCGCGTGGCCTCTCCTGGTCCGTCCATGTGGGCGCCTGCTTCTGAAGTATGATCCTGGCTCTTCATCTTGGGATTTCGAGATAACTTGATAATCAAGTTACCTAGATTTTGAATTCTCCCAATCTCTTTAAACGAATTTCCTTCTCATCTTTGGCTTTTATGCTCATCCTGCAAGAGTTTAGGGTTGGGTAGAATTCTATCCTTCCCTCATCTTTAATAATTGCAACTTTAGCCCTTGTATATTTTGCACTTTGACAATCTGCTATTTGCACTTTGACTCTTGGGCTTCAAATATGGGCTTGGATCTGGGCTTTTGGGCTTTTTAGGCTTTATTTATTATAAATTAATAATTCGATGCCTGCACACAATAAATTACAAATTATTTATAAATGTGCAGAATTAAATGAATAAATATGAAAATGTGATGGTAAATATGATGATAAAAATGCACTTTTGACTACCAATCACACCCCCACACTTATCTTTTTGCTCGTCCTCGAGTAAAAACAAAGAAAAAGAAAAAGAAAAGTTAATCTAACCTAACTCACTTTCGTAGGAATCACGGTTGCACTTAGCATGTGCAACAAGCCGTTAAACCCTTAGGTTACCCTAAAGGACGAGTGTTGTCTCGTGAGGGTTTTCAGCGGATTGCACCCACAAAATCCATAAAAAGGAAAATATTTGAATTATTATTGAAGAGACTAAGTAGTCTATAAGTTTTAGGATCCTCATTTTTATTCATTCTTAGACTTAGTCTTTATAAAGTAAATTGTTTTCATTTTAGGTAAGGGTCAAAATTGAACTTCTAATATAGTCTTTTTCGTTACCAAAAATCTTATGCATCCTTATGTTTTTACTAGGAATTCCTTAACTTAGACTCTCATGCCTCTTTATTATTTATTTATATATATGTATATTTTTTTTTGATATGTATAACTCATCTAATTTTCTTTCGTGTAAGTATCAAGGCTTCTTGAGGCCCTAATACCTAAATAATTGATTATTAGATGTGTTAATACATATAAGTAATTTTTCTTAGTTTAGGCTTTCTAATCCACCCATGTAGCGAACTTAAAGTCGATGACTCCCAAACCGGTCGGCTTTAGGGCACCAGGTGAGAAAACACCCCGCGGACTCAAATTCGAGTGAATTAGGCCACGAAACTAAGGTTTTATTATTTTTTATATTTTTTGCATTCACCTTTAGGCGTGAATACTTATGCTTCTTGAGGCACATGTATCCAGCTTAATTGGTGATTTTCTCTTTTTTTTTTTTTTATATATATGAGGCACAAAGGTCTTTGTCTTAGAATCCTAGATATGCATTAGGTATGCACATTTCATTAAGGTAAAAATCAAGACTAATTATTTATTCAATTTCTCTCCTATACCTAAAATTTAAACAATTTATTTATTTTGACCAAGTTTTTAGAAATCCTAATCATGATTTTCCTAATCCTTAAAACTAACTTAGATTTCTTTCAAAAAATAAGTCAAAATACTTCCTTTTTATAAAATTTTTTTTTTTTTTTAGCAAAATTTTTGTTAGTTTTTTACCTATGTTAGTATGTTAGTAAAGCCCACCCCCACACTTATCTCATGCATTATCCTCAATGTATGAATGAATGCATATATGCATGAAACAGAACAAGGGAAGGCGGAAGTTACCTTAAGGTGGTGGTTCCGGAGGTGGTCTAATTGTCCACGAAATGCGGCCCAATCAAGATAACAGATAATTTGGTGGAACCCACCAGAAACTTTCCTTACATAACCCACTAAAATATTTGTATAATCAGTTTTTAGTATTTCCACCCCATCAAATTTCCAATTTTCATAATAAATTTCAGAGTTAATTGTCTCAACCTCCTTGTCCCAAAATGGAGTATGAAAAGATGAAATTATTGACTTGGACATTATTGGTGCGGGAACGAATACCGACTCAGGGAAGAAGCTCAAATCAAGTAAGGGCTCAGGAGTCGGGCTAAGTTCAGGAAGTGGGTCCAAGTCAAGAAATAGAAACTCAAGTCCACAATCTTCTTCCCACAATGAAATGTGACCTAATATGGGTGATATCTCTTTACTTCCAATATTAAGGAATTCTAGCTCATCGCCATACAATTCTTTAAAACTAAGGTCAACATCTTCCGTCAGAATTGTACAATCAGTTTCAGAAGTAAAGAGATTGTGAGAATCTAGGTCAAGTTCAATATGATCATCTAAAATGGGTGATTCAATTTCATAATGAATTGGAATAGGATCCAATGTTGACTCGGGAGAAGTGAAATCAGGTGGAGACACTGGAGTCATTATTGGATCAGGAAATAAAATTGAATCATCAAGTAGGAGATCATGATCATATTCATGCTCAAGTTTTATTTCAGGAAAGGAAAACTTGCCAAATTATCAAGAATTGGAGTTTCGGCAAGTTCAGATGATGGCACTGAAATAGAATCTTGTTGTCCAAAGCAACTTGGTTCGTCGGCTCTAAGAGAGTGGTCAGCGATATCAGAATTTGCCGAACTGTAAGAGCGCAAAGATTGAACCATCATATCTAAATCATGCTCACGAGCTAATCTAACCTGAGTCATGGCTTCAAGCCTCTTTTGGAATTGGATTTGGAAAGAGGAAGTGAGATCGTGATGAAGTTGTGAGTCGGTAGACTCACGCATCATCATGTCTAAAATTGATGGTGATTTTTGCTTGGACTCATTCATACTCATCATTTCCAAGATAGATGGATTTCTATTCTGAATGGGTGGATCTGAGTATGATTCTTGGGAAGAATGTGGACTAGATGGATATGGAGGACAATTTGGTCGAGAATTAGACTCAGGAGACTCGAAACCCCATGAACTCTGTGAAGAGTTGAAATTATTATGCAACTTATAGTTATAAGATGGTGGTGTGGGTTATATTCATTCGGATAAGACCATTCCGGCACACTAGATTGGTCAAAGTTAGGGTATGCCGGGTTGGTAATATCCGAATCATAGTTAGGGTGTAATATGGATTAAATTGGAATTATTATTATATGCCATATCACACCAACACAAACACAACAAACAAATAAACAAACAAAAAAAAGAAAAATTCTAACCTAAGTTAGGGTAGACCTATGACCTAGACGACTCCTAACTGGTTAGACCGTCCACAGGAGGTTGGGTGCAGACTTTGACCACAAGTTAATCAGCCAGGTCAGGGCAAGAGTGGTGGGAGGTTTTCCGTCAAAGACGTTCCTTAATTAAATAACCACCAATCTTCGGGCTTTCGGCCCTCAATCCCTTTCCTAGACACTGATTTGACAAGAGTCGACTTCCAGCACTGTTCCCCCTTAGGATAATCTCCTATTGAGTCCGAGATGTCCCTAGGGCCAACGTCTACTAATTTTTAAGTTAGGCTTGGGTTAGTGAGTGCTTGGGATATGATTTTTGGGCTAAGGAAGGGTGATGAAATCCCCACCTTATCTTATTTATGGGTTATGCCCTTAAGATGAATTAGTGCAAGTGTACAAGATAAATAGATAAAATTCACTCAAAGCAGAAAATCAACCAAGAGATGAATCCTATTCTACATGCAATGCTTACGTACCTTGCTCCAGCACTCTTCAACAGTAAAAATAAATAAATTGAAAAGACACGTGCCTAAGATGCAAACGTCTAATCAATTTTTATTTTTAACAACCAATAATTTACTGTTGAATTATTAGCAGTAAGCAGGGTTATCACAGAACAAAGTTAACAGAGCAGAAATTAGAATTTTGCAATGCAGAGCAACCTACAGAAAACTGGATTAGTAGTCCACTACTATTGCCGCATATCTGCGGCTTTTGCCGCGTTTCTGCGGCAAAATAGTAGATCCAGGTGCTCTGCCTTCGAGGGCAGAGGCACTGGATTGCTGTATGTCCTTGCTGCTGCTCTGTTTCTGTTTCCTGTTCTCCAAACCTGCAAACAGAAAAGAATAAAGAATTAGTTAATAAAAATATTTTTTTTATTAGAGAATAACTTACCGTCCCTCCCCGGCAACGGCGCCAATTTGTTGACTGAGATTTCCTGCACACAAAAATAAGGATATTAGATTTTGAAAATAATAGTGTGAGGTTCTCAGTTCTAATCCGCGGTAGCAGGGCTATGCGGGTCGTGATCCTCAAGGAGGGACTGCGATGGAAACGTTAAGCAAGTTTCTCTAAAAATTTATCTTTTTTAGTTATTTTGTTAGTCACGATGGTATTTACAATGAAAAGTGGTATTTACAATGAGTTGTGGGAAAGAATTGTGGAAGATGTGGATTTAATCTACAAAAAAGAAAAGAACAGAAAAGGAAAGAAACTTATCTCTTTAGTCTGCTTGCCTTCGATCCTTTTGCGACGACTTACTTTTTCTCAGAAGATTTGCAAGTATGGCGTATAGGATGTTCGTCGCCATAAGCCATCAAGGGATCTTCGTTGGCTAGGCAGTCTCGAAGCAATCGGATCTCACGGATTACAAGTCATCAGAGAGAAACAATGACATAGAACAAGATTAGAAAAACAAAGATAAAGCGAGAATAAAGAAACAATGAAACAAGAATAAAACAAACCAACCTCGAGCAGATTTTTATTAACAATGGGGGAAAAATAAAAACTTACACCGATGTCACCTGGTACAAGTATGATTCCTTCCTCCATGAAAGCATCTCCACTCTTTGTTACAAAATTTACAAAATGAAAATAAAATCTAACCTAAAAGAAAGAAGAAAAACCCTAAAAATCTTAACTTTGGCCCTTGGCTCTTCGCTGGACAACCCTGTACGTTGCACTGCAGGGGGTATTTATAGGTGCAGAAGGCCGCAGAGTCCTGGATAAACCTGCCCACAAAAACTGGTCTCTAGATAAGCTCAGATTGCCGCGGAAACGCGGCTTTTGCCGCGGATCCGCGGCCTGGTAGAGTCTGCTGGCCACGCGCTTTGGCGCGTGGCCTCTCCTGGTCCGTCCATGTGGGCGCCTGCTTCTGGAAGTATGATCCTGGCTCTTCATCTTGGGATTTTGAGATAACTTGATAATCAAGTTACCTAGATTTTGAATTCTCCCAATCTCTTTTAAACGAATTTCCTTCTCATCTTTGGCTTTTATGCTCATCCTGCAAGAGTTTAGGGTTGGGTAGAATTCTATCCTTCCCTCATCTTTAATAATTGCAACTTTAGCCCTTGTATATTTGCACTTTGACAATCTGCTATTTGCACTTTGACTCTTGGGCTTCAAATATGGGCTTGGATCTGGGCTTTTGGGCTCTTTAGGCTTTATTTATTAATAAATTAATAATTCGAGGCCTGCACACAATAAATTACAAATTATTAATAAATGTGCAGAATTAAATGAATAAATATGAAAATGTGATGGTAAATATGATGATAAAAATGCACTTTTGACTACCAATCAGTCACCTTGCGCCATAACTTGCTCGTCAGTAGAGAAAGTAGTCCCCAGCGGAGTCGCCATCTCTTGTTTGGTGGGAGGAAGTTCCTTGTAAAATTTTCTTGAATCAAATGAAAGATTACAGCGGATTAACACTCCGACTACAGGGAGGGAAGATGTTTAGACTTGAATCTCTCTTTTGTTTAATGCTGGGTTCTTGATGTGGCGGTGGAAAGTGAATCTTGTTTTCCATTAACCGGGTGAACGTCAGGACCTCTTGGGAATCCTCTCTTTGGATGGCAGACGGAGTAACACAGCTCCTGTCGACCAGAAATCTCAAAGAGATTGTAGGCAAAGATTAACTTGTATGCAGCAAGTTGCTTGAAGAGTTGAACTCTCTTTCTTTTCGGTGGAAGTCTCGGGGCTTCTACAGCTCACAAGCGAAATTCTTCTCCAAGAATTATCTGATCAACCGACCCCTTCTCCCTAGCTAATTGGGTTATTTATAGAGGTTTCAGGGGTGAACGTGCCCCCTAAAAACGCTCCATAATGGGGGTTAACTTCCTCATTATGTGGGCAGTAATTGACCCAATAACGAGGGCAGTTATAACTGAGACGCGGGTTTTGGCCCTCGCGCCTTGGTGCTGAAGCAATACTGAGACGCAGGTTTTGACCCTCACGTCTTGGTGCTGCAGTGATACTGAGACGCGGTTTCGACCCTGGTTTCAGCCCTCGCGCCTTGGTGCTGAAGCAATACTGAGACGCGGGTTTTGACCCTCATGTCTTGGTGCTGCAGTGATACTGAGACGCGGGTTTCGACCCTCGCGTCTTGACGCTGCAGTGAATGCGGGTTTCGACCCTCGTGTCTTGATACTGTAGTGAACGCGGGTTTCGATCCTTGCGCCTTGATGCTGCAGTGATGCTGAGACGCGGGTTTCGACCCTCGCGTCTTGATGCTGCGGTGATGGCTATGATTAGCCCTGCGTCTGGAGTTTGGACTCTGCTTTTGATGACTTGTCTTTTAATGGCTTTTTAGGCAGCCTACAACCGTCTTCTCTGATCTTTTTCTTCTAAAAGACCAGAATTTCTTCTCCAAAAGCCAAAATTTTTTATAAGAAAGAGAAAAACTAATACCTAAATTACAAAGGTTGTTTTTATATTTTTGTTGATGAAATTAACAAGATATGCTTTGATTACAAGAGATTGAAGCCCTTTATATGGACCTCAAAGCAAATTACAATCTGGAACACATTAGGACTTCTAATCCTACTTCTGTTTGGTGTAGGAATTCAATCTTGAATTGATCTACAGATAGCTAACATTAATTGCTGAATATGACTTGATAAATTACTGAATTAGAAAACAATGTCACTAGAAGAATTGTATATCATTAAGTCTTCTTTCCGTTTCTGCTTGAATCATCAGAATTGGATATCTGTAGCGAAAGTTATGGTTAAAATAATAAAAGGTGTTCAGTCAAAATCTGAGTCTGAAATAGGTTTCTGATCTTTGTTGAACAGTGAACAGCTGCTCAGCCAAAAATTTGGCTACCTGGCCAAACTTTGACTTGATTTTGACTCAAACTTTTGTTAGATGCTTCTCCATATTTTATAGACTCGTTTGACAAGTCTATTAGGTCTCTGAATGTCTGAATCTTGAAATATACTACTGCAATCATCTCTTTAACATCAATTTTTAGGTTTTTCATCTCTTTTACCTAATTTATGCTCTTAACCTAATTTCTGCATAAACTTAAACAAAAACACCCATGCAACATTAAATGTGTAACAAAAGTGGTATAAAAGTGGTACAAAATATAGATGATAATCAATATTATTACACCCTCATACCTAACTTTTGTTAGTCTTCGAACAAAATTCCTAATCTAAAAAGAAAAAGAAAACTAAAATCTAAAAAATAAAATAAAAATCCTAACTCACTTTCGTAGGAATCACGATTACACTTAGCACATGCAACAAGCCGTTAAACCCCTAGGTTACCCTAGTGAATGAGTATTGTCTCGTGAGGATCTGCAGTAAATATACCCACAAAATTCAAAGAAAAGAATATAAAGAGATTAAGAAATAAGAATAAAGAAAAAGAAGGAAATTTGAAAATAAAGAAAGAGGAAAATAAGTAAAAAGAAAAAGAAATTTTTTTTAAATCAATAAGCATCACTAGAAAATAAGTTCAATAGTTTCCATAAGTAATCTTCTTCAAGTTCAATCTCCTATCAAGAAATTCTATCTTCTTATCCTAGAGATTTTAAATCCTAGCATATATTACCATCCTTTCTAAATTTTCCGATCTTATGCATCTTTGTGAACATGTGATAGCTCGTAACTTGGGATTTTGATTCAAACTTTTCATACTTAAACCATTTTCATTTTACAATATAGAAGTTTCGAAGTATTACCACTTCGTTGCCCTTTAAGCACTTCTCTCTTTTTTCTCTTATATATAACTAATCTAATTCTCTTTCATATAAATATCAAGGCTTCTTGAGACCAAAATACCTAACTAATTGATCATTAGACTTGTTAATACATATAACTTTATCCTTTTTTTCAACTTACCTAACTATCTTTCATGTAAATATTAAGGCTTCTTAAGACCAAAATATCTAACTAATCAATAATTAAGTTTTTCTTCTTTTTTTAAGTATTAAGTAATCCTCATTATCTCAAGCTTAAACCAATATGTAAGTGTATATAAGATGAATATTCACGTAAATAAATTCTAGATGGTATTCAATTTTTAGATTTTTCATCTCCTCTCAAAGAATTAGGGAATCTATCAAATTGATATTCCTATCCAATTTAAACATATGGTCACCAACTGAAATTTGAAATTTTTTTAGTTAGCAAAAGAAAAAGAAAATGTAAAAAAAAATCCTAAAGAGAAAAGAAATAAATAAAAAAATTCTAACCTAAAAATAAAGAAAAAGTAAAATTAAAAAAAATCCTAGACCCCTCCCTCATACCAAAACCTTGGCATATCCTAATATAGTACAAGATGAATTCATATCACATGTAAAATAGCAAATAAATATCACTTCCAAAAATCAACGTATGCCAATTGAAACTTCTAAAAATAATAAAAAATCATGTATATCAATTTGAAGAAAATAGTCATGTTCATAAATAACCTATTAGAGAAATACTTATCTGGAAAAAATTTGAACATGTAGTTCTGAAATTATTCAGCTACGTAGCCATAAGTTCAGCTACCTAACCGTACTTTTAACTTTTTTTGATCCTTACTTTTTTTTTCAACTTTATTTCATCAAGTTGGTTCATCTTGTAGTTCTATTTTTAATTTGAAACTCTGGTTCTGGGCTAGGGTATAGAAAAAGAAAAAGAAAGAAAAAAATAATTAATATTCATGTTTGCACAAAGTAATCATCTTACCTTTATTCATGGATTCCGTCGACGATAACGCTTTCCACTTTCCCAATGCGCTCTCTTCAGAGGAGATTTAGATGTGCTCAACCTTTCCGTCAACTTCTCGTTGAGTCTATCCACTTTACTTTGTGTTTTCTTCAATTTTGGTCTATGTTTCTTTTGATCTGTCCTCTTTAAAAATTTTACGCAACAGATTATCTCATCATCAGCAGCATCATAGGGCAAAGCATCTTCAACCTGCAAAGAGACATATCCAATATCTGTAAAAATTTGGTGATACATCAAGTAACGTCTCTTCAAAGGATTGCTCAAACGGTGTCTTATCAAAAGTATAGATACTCAAGTCAAGTTTCTTTCTTATGAAAGGAACTCTAGTATTGAGTACACTTTTCTAAACTTCAGGTTCTTCACAGCTTGGTGGGAGATCTGGAAGAAGTTCTGGAATAAACAGAAACTTTGGTTAAATAGGAGGACTTGTCTAGCCGAAAGTTCAGCTGTGTAGCCGAATTTTCTGGGCAGATGATGTTGAAATTTTTTCTCCAAGTTTCTGTATCCTCCTTCTGATATGTGGTCTCGGTTGATGTCTCTTGTGCCTTCTGTATTGATGAATCTGAGAGAAGTTTCTTCTTATAATAATCAATCAACCACTTGAGATACTCTATATAGCTTTCTTCTTCCTCCTTATATGCTTCAGCCTCTTTGATGCTTGATCCTTCATCCTCATTTGCTTCGGCCTCTTCAAAAAATTCTTATGGTTGCCTCGAGATGATTTTCTCTTTTTGCTCTTCATGATCTACCTTGGACTTACTTTGCAAGGAATGTGAAAACTCCATAAAACTTTTGAAAATTCTATTTAAGCTTTCCATAGTTTCTTTCAAACTGGACTTCTCTTGAGCACAAAGTATTGAGGCTCGATAACATGATAGTTGTCGCTCCACAAAGAATTTAGATAATTTTCTTGAGCATGATTATGATGTAGATGTTGAGAAAATATGGACAAACCATAGGATCATGATTTCCTCCACACCACGAACATGTTTGCATTGACTCAAATCTTTGTGAGGACCATTAATAGTTATTGTACTCCATAGACCTAAAATAAAAGAAAAAGAAAGAAATAAAGATAAAGATAAAGATAAAATTTTTAAAGTAAAACTAGAGTCAAATGATATTGATATTAGTAAAGATAAAACAATCCTCAGTAATGGGGCCAAAAACTTGATGTGAATTGAATGGCAAGTACACCAATTGTTTACAAGTAATAAAGTAATAGAGTAGAGTGTCGAACCCACGAGGATTGTTATCTAATTAAGTACCAATGGTTTATTAACTCAAAGTTTTATTTGAAGGAAAGATATAGATTTGAAAGTGATATAAACAAGAAACATGTTGGCTTTGGATAGGAAAATCACAAGGGCAATTGATTCCAATAATTAATAATCTGAATTAACAAGTTGAATGTGCTAGTAACTACATACTATTTATGTTAATAATCAAAAGTCCCTATCTTAACTATTATTCTCTCTCGATGAATATTAATTCTAACCTCTAATAGAAGAAGCTACAATCTCTCGATCTAATAGATTTACAAGTTAGAGGAAGCATTTAGCACTGTGAATTTTTTTATAAGACTGCACAACTTTTACGTCTCAACATATCAAGTTGTGATTCTATTCTCATGAAGCATTGCTAAATTATCTTCTATCGGTCTCAAACCTAGCCTTCTTATAATTGTGTGCATCAATTAATAATATGAAGAATAAGAATAAAAGCTTAACATGCATAGAATCAAACATGAAGAATGGAGTAGTAACATAAAATTAACACAAAACAATAAGATTAAATCTTTATAATAATTGCATACATCAACGCTCTAACTATGGAGATTTAGCTCATGATAAATAAATTGCAAAGCAAAACAATAAACATGATTTCTATCTTCATATAGTAAATTAAAAGAGAAGGGAAAGATAACACTAATTTAAGGATCATGTCTAATCCTTAGTTGCCGCATCTCTTCTAATCTATTTCTTCTAAAAGACCAGAATTTCTTCTCAAAAAGTCAGAATTTTTTATAAGAAAGAGAAAAACTAAAACCTAAATTACAAAGATTGCTTCTGTATTTTTGTTGATGAAATTATCGAGATATGCTCTGATTACAAGAGATTGGAGCTCTTTATATAAAACTCAGAGCCAATTACAATCAGGAACACATTAGAACTTCTAATCCTACTTTAGTTTGGCGTGGGAATTCAATCCTGGATTGATTTGCAAACAGCTAATGTTGATTGCTGAATACGGCTTGATAAACGATTGAATTAGTAAACATTGTCAACAGAGAAATTGTAGTTCTTTAAGTCCTCTTTCCATACCATCTGAATAATCATAATTGGACACCTGTGGTGAAAGTTATAGTCAAAATACTAATAGATGTCCAGTCTGAATCCGAGCCTAAAATAGATTTCTGATCTCTGTTGAATAGTGAACAGCTGCTCAGCCGAAAATTCGGCTACCTGGCCGAACTTTGACTTGATTTGATCTTAAACTTTTATTGGATGCTTCTCCATATTTTATAGACTCTTTTGACAAGTCTATTAGGTCTCTGAATGTCTGAATCTTGAAATATGTTGCTGCAATCATCTCTTTATCATCGATTTTCTGCCTTTTCATCTCTTTTCTCTAATTTGTGCTCTTGACCTAATTTCTGCATAAACTTAAACAAAAACACCATGCAGTATTAAATGTGTAACAAAAGTGGTAAAAAAGTGGTACAAAATATAGATCATAATCACAATTATCAGTTGCACATAGCATGTGCAACAAGCCGTTAAACCTTTAGATTCCTCTAGAGAATGAGTTTGTCTCATGAGGGTTTTTACTAGATTACACCCACAAAATCCATAAAGAAATAGAAAATAAAGTGTTAATATTTTTGAAAAGCATTTTGAAAAAGAGAAAAATATTTGAATTATTATTGTAAGAGTTCAAGTAATCTATAAGTTATAGAAAAACTGAATTTTTCATTCTTAAACTTAGTCTCTAGTCAAAAACTTGTTATCAATCAAGGTAAAAAGTCAAACTGTATTTTTTCATCTAATCTATTACTTTACCCTAAGTCAATGCATCTTCGTGACCGTGAAATTTTGACTTGGGGTTCTTTAACTCGAACTCTTATGCCTTATTTTTTTTTTTTGGTAGTATTATTCCTAAGTTCTATTAGGCTTTCAAATCTGTCCTTGTAACGAGCCTTTAGTCGGTGACACCCAAACCGGACGGTCTTAGGGCACCGTGTGAGAAAACACCCCAAGGACTTAAGGACTCGAGCAAACAAGGCCACAAAACTAAAGATTTTTATTTATAATATGTACCACTTTTGGGCATGAATATTATGCTTTATGAGGCACAAATATCCATCTTTGATATATTATTTTTTTTCAAACCTATTTAATCATCTTTTGCATAATTATCAAGGCTTGCTTATGCCAAAGCACCTAGTTAATTAATAATTAGATTTATTTATTTTTCATATCTATATATTTCTTTTATATAAGGCATAAGAATCTTTGTTTTGAATCCTAAGTATGCAAGTGTATAAAGTGTACATATTTCATCAAGGTAAAAATTAAGACTAAATTACTTTTCTTAATTTTCTTCCTAACTCTAAAAATCAAACAAATAATCTTATTTTGATCAAGTAAAAGAAATCCTAATTATGATTCCCCTATTCCTTAAAATTGACTTAATTTTTTACAAAAAAATATGTCAAATTATTGTTCTCTTTCCAAAGTTTTTTTAAGTTTTGTTAGTCATGTTAGAACCCTCCCTCACACCTATCCATGCATTGTCCTCAATGTATGAATGTATACATAAATGCATGAAAAAGAAGAAAGGGAAGGAAAATGTTACCTCTAGGTGACAGTTCCGGTGGTGGTTGGATTGGGCCAAGTATTGTTACCCAATCAAAATAATGTGATGGTTCATGGAACACACTTTTATTGACCTCTTTTCTATTTACATAATTATAATTCCCAATATAAGTAGGATCATGTAAGATCCTATCATGAAATTTTTTCCTTTACATGACCAATCTTGAAAAATCATCACTGAGTCATTATAGTCAATATCTTGTCCAACACAAGAATGTGACTTGGTGGAATAGTTAACTTGGGTCAAGAGTGATAGGTTAGGGAACCATTACAAACTCGAGAAAATCAACTTTGAATTTGAGAGTCGATTTGGTTCAAGAGTTCCGTCTAAATCAAAAAATTTAATTTCACATTTTTTCCCATCAGTGCAATGTGACTATCCAAAAGAGGTGGCTCAATTTCAAAATCTATGGATACAGGAATCAACGTTGACTCAGAAAATGGGTCCAACTTGGGTAAGAATACCAGAGTCAACATAGATTCAAAAATTAGAATTGAATCACAAGTTGTGGGTTGAGATCACATTCAAGTTCAAGTTCAATTTCATTGAAATGAAACCTTGTCAATTTGTTAATGGGTTAATATTGGTCAAGTTCAAGATTTTATGGTGAAATTAAATCTTGGTCAAAGTCTTCAAAATAGTATGATTCTTAGTTTTCATCAATCTAACTAGGGCAATTGGGAATGGTCAAATATGTGTTAGATAGAGTTTCCTCGTTCCTATCTTTCACTATGTTGATCAAATGACTCATTTGTGTTTCTAGCTGTAATACTCTTATTTTGTATACCTTAAATAAAATAAAATAAAATAAATAAATAAAGAAACAAAAAAAGAAAAAGAAACGTAATATATATATTGGTTTATGTCAAGTTTTAAACTCATGTTCCTTTGTGCTAAATCCTAATACCTAAACCATAATGCCACATTGGCGTGTGGTTAGGTAGGAGATCTAATTTAGTAAACAAACCTAAAGCCAAATTTAAATTTTAAATTTCCAACTGAAAGATCTCAAAAGATTTTTAGGGATCTTCATCTTAGCAACCTGGATTCTTATCTTAACAAACTGATTGCTAAAAAAAAAAATCCTAACCTAAAAGATTTTATCCTATTATATTATCGTAACGCTCTTCTCCTGGCTCTTTATAAAAAAAAAGCACAATCAGAAAGAAATCCAAATCCAACATTCTTCCTCCTTCCTTCACCTCTTCTTGGAATTGATCGTGACAGAGGAACAGTTTTTGAGGCTTGGAGATTGAGGAGGAGGCGAAGGGGATCAATCCAAGTAAGTAAAAAAAATTAAAATTTTATGAATTAAAATTTTGTTTTAAATTGTCAAGATTAGATTATCTTCCCATGAATTTTCCAATAAAATTTTCTTATTTAAAGATCTAAAAAAAATTAAGTTAAATTGCAATAATAAGAATTTAATGATATAACATGATTAAAACTCTTCTTATGAAACTTAAATCCCCTAAGATCTAGATAAATTGTATTAACTATAAATTTATGGCATACCATGCTTAATATCTTCTTTTCATAAATTTTAGATCTCATAAAAAAAAGATATAAATAAAATAAAATTGTACTTCAAATTGAAATACCATGCTTAGAATTCTTTTCCATGAATCTGTTCCCCATAACAAAAAAAAAGACCTCACCTTTATTTAAAATAAAATATATAAAAGTAACCTATTATTACCCTAATTAAATTATAGAAAACAAAAATAAAAAAAAAAAATAAAAAAAAAAGAGACTGCACTCAGCCAAAAGGCCGAGAGCAGCTGCTATACAGACCCGCGGGTCTGTGCAGTGGCGGACCCGCACCCGGGTGTAGACAGGAATAGGCCCAGTGGCATGGGCGCCACTGGGCCAAAACCAAAAAAATTAAAAAGGCTGCTCCCGGCTTTGCCACGAGCAGTCTGTTGCACAGGCCGGCCTAGTGGCCTGGGCCGCCACTGGGCCAAACCAGGAAAATTAAAGAAAATGAAAAAATCATCGGGCTGCCAGCCCGGGTGCAAGGGCACCCGAGCCTGGCCTATTTGGACCAAGCCAGTGGCAGGGGCCGCCACTGGCCCAGGCCACAAAATAAACCAAAAAAACATTGGGCCTGCTCTCGGCCAGGCCGAGAGCAGGCCCTAGGCCTAGTTTGTGGGCCAGGCCAGAAAAACAGAAAATAAAAAAAATTAAAAAATAATGTATATATATGTATATTTTCTGAAGCCCAATTGCAGAAAGCCCAGTTTCAGTCCAGCCCAAGTATTGTGGGTTTTAATCCATTGTAACCCGACCCAATTACAAAACAGACCCGTTAAGTTATTGAAAAACAATTTTTTGGCTAGATAAAAATTTGAAAAAAAAGTAAAAATAGGGATAAATATCTAGATAACCCCTAGTACCTACTGAAAAAGTTTGGGATTATTTGCAGCGCATATGGGACTGAACCACTGCCTTCTAAGTTGAAACCCACTATTCTAACATTCAGACCCGTTAAAGAATTTTTATATTTTTAACCATTTAAACCCACAAAAATCAGTAAATAAAATTTAAATAATCTCTTGAACTCTATAATTCATTATGCAACCTTGTTTAAAGATTTGGATAATCCATATTTAATTTAAAATACTGATTAAATAGGATATCTCATGTAAAATTCGATATATGTAAAATTCGATAAATTCTAATTCGAATATATATTAATGTAGATTTCTTCAATTGGTGTTTGGACGCGTGATAGCCCAGGTGAGCGTTCATTTACTCACTATATATATATATATATCATTTTGTTTATTTTGGGATGTTTATTGTTGCTATTATTGAATGGTTGATTAAGTAAATTGATTGTTACATTTTCTAGAATTTAGAAATTTATTTAGAAAGTTATAAGATTACAAATATTGATGTTATATAAATAGATTACTAGTTCTTCTGCAATTACTAAATTCCTCTTGATTAAAATTCATTGAATATTTAATAGAAGTAGAAATTATTTAAAATTGTGAAATTGTCATTTATTGGAAATTATTTAAAAGTATTCGAAATTGTTGAAAATTGCAGAAAAGGAATGTGATACTGAATTCTTATATTATATATTGACTATATAGTAGGAGTGGTCATATTGTATTGAATCATAAGAACATTGAAAAAAAGAGATCATGTTACTATTGTCACTAGGTAAGATATTGTTTTATTGTCACATAGTCATTGTTATTGTTCATACCCAGTAACTTAGATGACATAATCATTAGATAACTTACACCTAGGGATGGGAAAATTGATAAAGGAGACGGTGTTGGTATTTTGGGTGGACTTAGGATAAAGAATGCGCAGCCGAAATACGATTCCATTGTAGGGTTCTGTGGGATGATTGACATCCCATATTGTTCATATTGTTATTGTTATTGTTATTAATATTGACTACCTAACGGTATGACCTAGTTCAGCGCCAGGTGATTAGGCCGTAGTTCGAGGTATGTACAGAACCCACCTAAAACACAAATTACCGTCAATTATCAGTTTCAAACAACAAGACATTAAGAATAAACATACACAGATATATTAACAACATGACTCTATCTGTGCAAATTATGATTTGTAAATGGTTATGTGGGTATATTACTGTGCTTTAACATGGTTTTGATATGCTAATTATTAGTATGATAAACTATATTTAGCTATGCATGTTGTTGTTACTTTTACATGTTTCTTTATATTCCTCTTTTTATCACTCACTTAGGTCGCTATTGACGACCCTGAGTTTGCTTGCTCAGGTTCTGATCCAGAGACTCTGTAGGAGCAAGAGTACTTCGAGCACCTTACTAATTTCCAGTAGGCAGACTGATGGACAATCAAAGCGGACGATTCAGATTCTCGAAGACATATTGAGGGCACGCATGCTAGTTTTCAAGGGATCTTGAGAGGATCATTTGCACTTGGTAGAGTTTGCTTATAACATCAGCTACAAGGCTAGTATTAAGATGGCATCTTTTGAAGCCTTGTATGGGAGGAAGTGTAGGTCTCCTTTATGTTGGGACGATATTGGTGATAGGCGGCTGTTGGGTCCAGAGATTACAGTTCAGACTGTGGAGAAAGTTAAGGTCATCAGCAAGCGTCTCAACGCAGCTCAGGATAGATAGAAACAATGGGTAGATTTGAGCAGAAGGACGCTGGAGTTGGAGGCTGGAGATAAGGTATTCTTGAAGATATCTCCAACGAGATGAGTGATCAGATTTGGTAGTCAGGGGAAGCTGAGTCCCAGGTTCATTGGACCTTTTGAGGTTCTGGAGCGTCTGGGGAAGTGGCTTATAGACTGACGTTACCCCTATCTTTGGATGGCGTGCATGATGTCTTCTATGTTTCTCAGTTGAGGAGGCATGTCCGAGATGACAATCATGTTTTGGATCATACTAAGCTGGAGCTTCGGCCGGATTTATCCTACTCTGAAAGACCTATGGCTATTCTGGACCGACCACAAAGGAACTGAAGAAGCAGATCATCCCACTTGTTCTGGTGTCTTGGGGTAGGCGATCTCCGGGAGAAGCGACGTGGGAGCGAGAGGACATTATTCGCGATCGCTATCCTTACTTATTTCATTATGTAACTTTCATTCTTCCACTTGAATTTAAATTTCGAGGACGAAATTTTTTTATTAGGTGGGTAGATTGTAATACTCTTATTTTGTAATAGATTAAATAAATAAAATAAAATAAAATAAAATAAATAAAGAAATAAAAAAAGAAAAGAAATGTAAATATATATATATATATATATATATATATATTTGTTTATGTCAGGTTTCAAACTCATGTTCCTTTATACTAAATCCTAGTACCTAAACCATAATGACACATTGGCGTGTGGTGAGGTAGGAGATCTAATTTATTTAAACAAACCTAAAGCCAAATTTAAATTTCAAATTTCCAACAGAAAGATCTCAAGAGATCTTTAGGGATCTTCATCTTAACAACCTAGATTCTTATCTTAACAAACTGATTGCTATAAAAAATCTTAACCTAAAAGATTTTATCCTATTATATTATCATAACTCTCTTCTCCTGCCTCTTTACAAAAAAAAAACAATAGCCAGAAAGAAATCCAAGACCGACATTCTTCCTCTTCCCTTCACCTCTTCTTGGAATTGATCGTGACGGAGGAACGGTGTCCGAGGCTTGGAGATTGAGGAGCAGGCGAAGGGGATCAATCCAAGTAAATAAAAAAAAATTAAACGTTATGAATTAAAATTTTGTTTAAAGTATCATGATTAGATTATCTTCCCATGAATTTTCCATTAAAATTTTCTTATTTAAAGATCTAGAAAAAAAATTAAATTAAATTGTAATAATAAGAATTTAATGATATAACATGATTAAAACTCTTCTTATGAAACTTAAATCCCCTAATATCTACATAAATTTTATTAACAATAAATTTATGGTATATCATGTTTAATTTCTTCTTTTTATAAATTTTAGATCTCATAAAAAAAGATATAAATAAAATAAAATTGTACTTTAAATTGAAATACCATGCTTAGAATTCTTTTCCATGAATCTATTCTCCATATCAAAAAAAAAGACCTCACATTTTTTTAAAATAAAATATATAAAAGTAACCTATTATTACCCTAATTAAATTATAGAAACAGGAAATAAAAAATAAAAATAAAAAAATAAAAGAGAGAGAGAGAGAGACTGCTCTCAGCCAGCTGCTGCACAGACCCGCGGGTCTATGCAGTCGGCGAACCCGCACCTGGGTGCAGACCCACACCCGGGTGCAAACAAGAACAGGCCCAATGGACTGGGCACCACTAGGCTAAAACAAAAAAAAATTAAAAGGGACTACTCTCGGCAAAGCCAAGAGCAATCTGTTGCACAGGCCGGCCCAGTGGCTTGGGCCGCCACTGGGCCAAACCAGGAAAATTAAAAAAATGAAAAAAATCATTGGGCCACCAGCCCGATTGCAAGAGCACCTGGGTCTGGCCTATTTGGACCAGGCCAATGGCCGGGGCCGCCACTGGCCCATGCCAAAAAAAACAACATTGGGCCTGCTCTTAGCCGGGCCGAGACAGACCCTGAGCCTGGTTTCTGGGCCAGGCCAGAAAAGCAGAAAAGAAAAAAATAACGTATATATATGTATATTTTCTGAAGCCTAAATTCAGAAAGCCCAGTTTCAGTCCAGTCAAGTATTGTGGGTTTTAATTCAATGTAACCCGACCAATTACAAAACAGACCCGTTAAGTTATTGAAAAATAATTTTTTGGCTAGATAAAAATGAAAAAAATAAGTAAAAATAGGGATAAATATCTAGATAACCCCTAGTACCTACTAAAAAAGTTTGGGATTATTTTCAACTCATATGGGACTGAACCACATCCTTCTAAGTTGAAACCCACTATTCTAACATTCAGACCCGTTAAGAAATTTTCATGTTTTTAGCCATTTAAACCCCACAAAAATCAGTAAATAAATCTAAAAAATCTCATGAACTCTATACTTCATTATGAAACCTTGTTTAAAGATCTGGATCATCCATATTTAAATTAAAATACTGAATAAATAGGATATCTCATGTAAAATTCGATTAATTCTAATTTGAATATATATTAATGTAGATTTCTTCAATTGGTGTTTGGACGCGTGATAGCCCAGGTGAGTGTTCTTTTACTCACTATATATATATATATATATATATATATATATATTATTTATTTGGGATGTTTATTGTTGCTATTATTGAATGGTTGATTTAGTAAATTGATTGTTACATTTTCTAGAATTTAGAAATTTATTTAGAAAGTTATAAGATTACAAATATTGATGTTGTATAAATAGATTACTAATTTTCTGGAGTCACTAAATTCCTTTTTATTAGAATTCATTGAATATTTAATAGAAGTAGAAATTATTTAAAATTATAAAATTGTCATTTATTGGAAATTATTTAAA